>JAQQAE010010052.1:0-14285 GCA_029823295.1 Pseudamia nigra
TTAGATCTTTGAGTCCATCTCATGAAAAACGGGATCAAAAACAAAAGTGTTGCGTTTATATTTTTGTTGAGTGTATTAAGACAACTTGGGACACTGCTAGATCTATCCACATTATTATATACGTTTCTTAAAAAACTGCAGTCAACATGGTTAAATAGAAAGATCCACTGATTTTCAACCCCTTTATTCTCGCAAGGGGCGGGGGTGCTGGAGCCTTTCCCAGCTGACTTAGGGCAAAGGCAGGGTACACCCTGGATGCATCGCCAGTTCATCGCAGGGCTGACACATAGAGAAAGACAAAAACTCATGCTCACATTAATGCCAATTTAGAGTAACCAATTAACCTAATCCCCAGTGCATAAATAGAAAGATCCCAAAATAAATGTGCTGTAGTTCAGTCATGTAAAGACTAAATTGTAAACCATAATAGTGCCTGTCTTGCTCATCCAATGGCTACTCAGACTGTGCACTACAGGTAACGTGACGTGAGCTTTTTGGCAATTTAAAACATGTTCAGCCTTCATGTTTTAAAAACTGCTAATATAAAGAGTCATTTTTTAATGTTTTTTAAAGCCGTAAGTGTCCTGTTAGCTGTTTTAAAGATGTCTCTTTAATTACTGTGGTCATGGGAAAATGCTGTCTGGGGTGCAGTACCAGTGAATGGCCACTGGAGGAATCAGCTTCAAAAATGTAGTGCCAAGTGGGAATCGCAGGCTCTGTGGTGGCTGTTGCCTTGGGTGCTCCCCCCCCCCTCCCCCTCCGTGTCCTCACCGTGGGCTCAAACCAGGCACATCTTGCATCTTTTAATACACTTCACTAGCTGTTCACTGGTATCCACAAACACACCCAATACCACTTTACACAATAGTAGGTCTGGCCCTTGTGCTGACCTCTATTTAGCCCGTGTACGTTCTCGGCCGCCATCATGCCTCTTTTGTCTGCAGCCGTCAAGGCAAGGTAACATTATAAATCATTTTTAGAACTAGTTTCATACATTCCTTTTCAGATAATTAACATAACTTCCTTTTCAAATGCTAATAATGAATAAATGTGCATGTACGGGCGTGTAATACATACTGTATATGGTAGTTTTCGTAGGTCTTGGAATGGATCAATTGGTATTACATGTTTTCCTATGAGAAAACTGGTCCAGTCTCATGACTATTCCATGACATGACTGTGTCGCCGGAACAGATTAAACTCGTATGATGAGGGACCAGTGTAGTGTTATTACATTTTAATTCTGGACTTTACAGACTCAGCCTGTACAATGATATAGCATAGACTTATTTCTACTATGCATCATCTAATTTAATGTACCTTAAGTCTAAAATATTATTGACTGTACAGAGACTTAAATGATTGTATAGATCATAGACTGTAGTGAATGTGATGTGACTCACTGGTTTCTGAACAGCTGATGTGAGTTCAATCAGGTTGTTACTTCCTATATGACAAATAAGAGCCAAAAACAGGATGGAACCATATATGGGCAAACAGCAGTGGAGCTGCCAGAGCGAAATATGTCAGGGGCATTAGGGGTAAGCTAATGTTAACCCCTGATTTACTGACTCGATAAAGCAAGTATTACTAAAATCATATTACAGTGTTATTAGCACTTAGTCACGACTACAGTCAGGTGTATCTCAGGTAAAACTATGTTCTAGTGAATAAATAGAAGATACAAAGGTCTGACTCTGTCTCACTAACTGGCGACTCAGGTTACAGTGTGGATCAAGTGAATTGTAGGATAATTTGCTGTAATATCTTAATAACAGAGCAAAAAGTTAAAGATGGACCATCAGATACCCTATTAGAGGGTTCAAATAAAACTTTTGAGACCATGATGACTCCTGACAAAAATTCATTCATTTTGTATTTTCAGAGAGAAGTCCAATATAAGTCAATGGGAGTCAGGGCTTCTTAGAGCCCAGTCAATGGTGCCCCAGCAGCCAACAGCAGTGTTACAACTTCAAGTTACTTCCGCATCAGCCTCATTGCACAGCCCCGGTCATTGCCCACTGGTACAAATACAATAATTATTGTACATCTGGGAGCAGTGGTGTTAGAGTTACAACAATGGTCAGGTGAATGGATGGATGGATGCATGACGAGATGGATGGATCCATGAACGGCAGGTCCTATGCTCAAGGGATTCATTTGTTTCATTGGCTTGTTTGGCCATAATGGGCTTTATATGATGACTCTTCACCGCTGTCAGATTCCACCATGATCCAAACACGCACACCCACCCACACACACCCCCACCCACCCACACACACACACCCACACACATACACATATATACACACACATAGTCCAATCAATGGTCATAAATTTGATCCCTGACAAGGCTGACACTTGCACCCACGAGGCCGTTGGTCACTCTGTTTCTCCTGACCACTCCTCGTGCAACACACACTCATATACGCACACAGACGAGCACTTTTCCCCCCTTTCCTTCTTCCTTCCCCTGACACACTTGTCAAGGACCTCGTTGACCCCTGACCCTGCCCCACTTGGCACTGTTATTGATTTTCCCCGCAACCCTCTCAATCTGGGATGAAGAAGGTTGAGAAAGGGGAATTAGCCGCCATAGTCAGGTATAACGGTGGGGACGCTGAGGATGAAGGCAAGCGATCGATGCGCACTGATGGCTGAGTTTGCAGAGGCAGAAACAACAGTCAGCCACGGAAAAAATCAAAAGGGCTTGAGGCAAAGATGGGTGACCAGTGGTGGGGAGAGAGAGAGAGACAGGAGAGATTAGAAGAGGAGAGGGGTGTCTGATTTACTGAGCTGGCAACTGTAAATATCAGTTATTTATTAATGTAACATACATGCATCTGCAGTGGGATGAAATTCAAAAAAACACCTGAACTCCCCTATTAATCTTTGTTTTTCACTGTTTTTGTATCATTGTTTACAGCAGTGGATGCAATATACATTTACAATACAATATAACTTGTCATAATACGTCATTGTTTTACTGTAAATGTGTCCTCATCGTATTTGCATGTATTTTAACCCTTTAAATCTAAACGATAGACATCTGTGTATAAATGAAAAATGGATGTTTATTCTGCATTGTACGTATGTTGTGAAAGGCAACAAAATGAATTAAAAAAAATATAAGAAGAAAACAAACCAAAAATGAACAACAAAAAGAAATGAACACAAGTGTATAACAAAAGAGAAAGAAAATGAACAAAGTAATAAGGAAAATTAACAAGAAAATTAAAAAATAAATCCCAAATTGAGAATTATTTGAAAGAAATGGGGAAAATAGTAAAGAAAATGATCAAAAATTTGAAAGAAAACAGTCAACAATTTACAAAATAGTCTAGAAATGGAACAAACTGTACAAAAGTGAATAAAAATAAACAACCAAATTATAAGAGTCCAGGACCCTTTCAGGTACTGACCTGAGCTTTTATAATTAAATGTCTAAAATGAGTCAAAGTGGAATCACAGTGTCATCTTATGAAACTACATAGTGTAACTACTAAAACCTACAGTTTAAGGGTCCAGAGTTTTTTGTGGTGATATTTAGGATACAGTTACATTTATGAGTTTTTGTTTCATACTAATTCAAGTTTGAATGTTTGACCTTTGGCTATGTTATTTTCCTTCTTTCCTTCCTTCCTTCCTTCCTTCCTTACGGGTGCTAACCACTGCACCACCCCCACTTGTCCTTTTGTAATCAGAGAAATAGTCGGATCACAATGTTTTTCACACTACTAATAATATAACTTTTGTAACCACACTGCACAGCCCTCGTTGTGAAACATTAAGATTTTTTGTGTAATACTCTTTAAGTTTAGTGCTAGCTGGAACAATGGCAATCTTCAGAATCTTAGAAATCAGAAAAATTGGCAGTAATATTTTGAACTCTACAGATAGAGTTTTTGTCAGAAGGGTAGTAATGGGGTGGATATTCCTGGCACTCTGATGCCTACAAATTAGCATCACAGTGTGCGGTGTCTGGATAAGTGGCCATGTGTAACACTATGACCATAGTGCATTAAGCTGACCTGTGCTCGTTAGCCATGGATGGAACCAGATTATTAATATGGGGGACACAAGATTTCCATGATTTCCAGATTCATATTGACTTAAGATCAGAAGGAAAACCTTTGTCAACCACTGCCATACAGCAAGTTACAATAGTCACAGTAAAATAAAAAGAACATTACTTTTGATTGATATTGATACTGTCCTGAAGTGTGATTTTGTTTGAAAATGAGGCAACACAAAATTCTAGTAACATGCAACAAAAGTAAATGTTGGCATCAGAAAACATGTCACCAAACTGCAGCCACAGATTCAGGTTCACAAGGTTCTGCCTTATTTGTGGAATATCCTGCTGCTTCTTGTTGATATGATCAGCTAATTCAAGGGAGGTTGTGTTTTTTCAGTCTGTGTTCACTGTTTTGACAGGTTTGTGGAAAATGTCTAAAATGAACGGAGACATGACAACACATTTCAAAGGAAGTGCTTAGAAGGTGATGAATAAGACCAATTATAACTCCAGGTTTATTAAGCACTTGAGAAAAACAGTAATAAAACCTCCACATAGGAACCTCATAGTCTTAATTTCTTTCTTACTAACTCGCATAACTAGTATAAATATGTCTACCTGCCTTCAAACAGAGATTTTACTCATTTACATCTTGTAGCAGATAAAGTCAGATTCTGAGTGAAGTGACAATATTACCTGCCTTTGTTTTTTTCTTGTTTTTGCACACCTCACACTGCAGGCACATCACGTAAATGATAAGTCAGGTTTTTTCTTTCTGGTAAGCAAAAGTACTTTAAGCAACCGTGGGTCTTTCTAACACAGCTCGCATTAATCCATTCTCTCTTTCCCACTGCCACCTCCTCAAGGATCAGGTTAGAGATTTCACAGCAGTGTTCGGAGGTGACACACTTAGACATAATCTTTTTTTTCTTATTTAATTTCCCACCATCCTCTCAGCTGATTCTCCCCCTGTCACTTTAGATGCAGCTGAGAGACTGATTTGCCTTCCATAATCTCTTCTCGCGTTCCCCCCTCCTCTACTTGGAGAAACCTCGGAATATCATACGGAGATTATTTCATTCGTAATTGATTGAGTGGCTCCTCACCGCAGACCAAGATACTTCAAAGTGTCTGAATTAAGACTTGGGGTGGGGTGACTTATGCAGGGACGGGTGCGAAGAGGCAGTGTGGCTCCACGAGGCTACTGCCGGGGTCGTGCAGCTGAGCCTCTTTGGCTGCCAAATAAGAGTTGAGTCTGATCCTGTGATGGCAGCTAATTGGCTAAAGGAAATACGTATTGGTCAGGGAGCATTTTAATGAGGCCTCTCATCCTCTACGCTGTGGTTTAGGCTGCAACTTCATTTGCAGCTACTTAGGAAGAAGTATGTAAACTTTGGAAAACTTTAACCCCCTCCACACAGGTTTGACTTTGTAGACTAAACCAGTGTAGTCCAAAGTCTCCTGTGGAGTATATATGGCTTTGCACTGGGTGGAGGAAATGGGACTGACTACCCCAGTGGGCTGAGAGACTGGAGAACATGGGTTTAAAGGGTGTTTTTGTAGTTTGTACGTCGGTAATTGCTATTTTTGTTTCAAATCTTGTCATTTATAAGCACCATTGTTCGTCAGCAAACACTGTTCTGACAGAATTGTAGTTTGTCATTCACAACAGTGACACCATTTGCCTTGTAGAGCCCCACTCTTTCCCAGTCTGACCTGCCATTACTGTCTTAAAGCTACAGGACCCATTATCCCAGGGGGAAAAAATCAATGACAATGCATACATTTCTTCTGCATTTCATCTTGCAATGCAAAACAAAAGAGAAAATATAATCAGACTATAAGGCAATGTTTAGCCTCCCTACCAAGAAGCTTGTTTGCCAACATTTCTTTCAAAAGATTCATTGTAATCTCAAGATTCACATGATTCCACTAGTTTCCAATTAGAACCATCAAAACAAGCATTTTTCAATGTAATAGACTAAAAGGGCATTTTTCATATCTTATAACAGAAGTGGATTAAGAAAGCACAGACCTATAGTACATCGAGGCCAATAATCCACACTACATCCCATTCCCCAATATTATTGAAATACAAACAAACAAATGATGCAGAGTGCAGAGTATCTTGTTTAATCTGGGAGCAACAACTGTGCTTCTGAGAACCCTTGGCTCATTACTGATGGTGGATCCTGCTCACTGTACACTGCTTGTTCTGGATCCAGTGTACGGGGTGAGGCTGGTGGAGTGAACCCAGGAGAAATGGTTTATGGATACAGTGCAGGCCTGGTTGGTGCTGCTACAGTGGCAAAGCTGTGTGGATACAGTAAAGTGACATATTTATGGCATATGCTCCTGTACTGTAAAGAAAGTGAAAAAACAATGCCAGGTTGCACCTCTTTAAAGGTCTGTCCCCAAGTTTGCCCATTCCCTTCCTCTAATTGAGGGCCATATATGAGGTATCACATGAAATCCTTCACAGAGAATGAAAACAAATAAAGTTCTTTTTAATATTAAAGCAGCAAGGAAGCATAGATATCAGCTACAGTGTTTGAGAAAGTATAATATTCTTTGAGATTTCAAATGCACCCTTGTAACCTTGTACCCATGTATCCTTACAGTTGTATAGTGAACCAACATACAGTCAGGACATCAAATGGGTGGATTATTATTATTTGTTCTAACATGTAGCGGATGGTTCCTAATAACAAATACAGATTCAAGTGTAGAGTTTTTCGTTCAGAAATGATCAAACAATGCCTGACAGCCAGACATGAATAGAAGAAAAATTTCTACATCCTGGAAGCTGCGTAGTTTTCTGTCTTATTCAGTCACATCGTTATAGACGACTGAAGCTCCTCATCCTTCTCAATCACCTTTCTATTCTTGATTCTTGACTTTTACTTCCTGAGTGGTCTTGCCTAGACCTTCAAATGCTTTCTGTTGGTGATGGAGGGCCGTTTTCCCTGCAGTCCAAGTACCAGGTCAGGCATTATCCAGGTGTTCCCTATAAGGGCGGACACACAGATCCCATGCGATCACTTATGAAGGAAGCAAAGTCCTTGAACCCTGAAAAAGACATGAGGAAAGGAGCTGTCTCCATTTCATATTTTTTCACACCAAATCATTCATCTGACTGATTTTCTCTCCTTCCATTCATCTTTCTCTCTTCCAGTCTTTCCCTTTGTCCGTCTATCACCCCATCCCTCCTGCACTATCAGTCCTGACCCAGTGCTGATCTTAATCCTCTTACCTCACAGCTCCATTTCCCACTCCAGCCACTTCTGCATAGACACCAAAGAAAGAGGGGCTATTCTTTCGTCCTCAAACCCCCAAAGCTCCCTCATTCAATCCCCCCCAAATATAGATCCCCCATACATCTACCTCACATGCCACCTCATATTTCATTTTGTATCACATTTGACTGTTTTAAATAGAAAGGGGCACTGTTACAGGGGCAATGAGGCTTTTAAAGGAGGGAAGTGATACATATGTTATTTCTTCTCACAAAGTAATCTAAAGAATTAACAAAATTGAAAAAAATGAAAATTAAAAAACAATGTGATAAACAAAAACCAAAGAAAATAGTCAAGAAAAATAAAAAAAAATAAAAAAAGATGACTTTCATGTGTAAAATAACTGTGAGAATGATGACAATATGTACAATATGAACACACTGGAAAAGAAATGGGCAAAATAATACAGTTAGTGAACCAAACATAACCTGAACATGAATTATAAAAATCAAGAATAGTAACTTAAATTTCAAAATGTAACACAATCGTTCACAAAAAGAGCAAAAGTGAACAAAAATGAACAAAAATATATTCAACATATGGAAGACAGTATGATGTATATAATTACAAATTGAAAAACAAATTACATGAGCACCAAATGCATAAAATAATGTCCAAAATATCAGAACAGAAGAGACAAAAATATACAAAAAACTCCAAACAATGCTGATAAAATATAAATAAATAACCACAAAATGATCAAATCCAACAGAAATGAATAAAATAATAAAGAATATGAGCAAAATAAGCACTGAATCAACAAAATAGTCCACAAAATAAACAAAAAAGAATGAAATAAACAAAACAATGCACTAAACAAACAAAAAGAAAAGAAAAGATTATGCAGAAAGTTGACAAAAATTGAACAAAAAAGTGAAAAGAAATACAAAAATTAACAATAAGATAAGGAAAATGTTTTTTAAAAATGACCAAACTAATGAAGAAAAATTTTTTAAATGACCAAAATGTACAATAAACCATGAAATTACACCTAATGAAATAAGCACAAAACCAACAAAATTATCCAGAAAGTGAACAAATAGACAAAAAGGATGAAAATGAGGGAGACAGTGTACTAAATGAACAAATAATAACGCAAAGATGAACAAAACAATTAGGAAAATTGGCTTAACAAATAACAAAATTAGCAAGAGTGGAAATAAGAATAATAAAATAGGAACACAACTGAAAAAAGATAAGACAAGGTAACAAACAAAAGCACAAATAAACAAGAGCATTAAAGGATTTGAAAAAAAAATGAGCAAAATAACCCAAAAATGTAAAAAAACACAAATAAAATAATCAGGAAAATTTAAAAAATAAGTAACAAAATTAGCCAGAACAGACAAAAATGAAGACAATAAACCCAACTGGACTGAGATAATAGGATTTATAAAAATAAAGACCAAAACTAACAAAAGAGAGCAATGAATTAACAAAATAATTTACAAAACAGACAGATTAGAGAACAAAGCTGAGAAAAATGAACCAAACAATTCACTAGCTAAACAAAAATAACAAACAAATGACCAAAATTATAAATAAAATGAATAAAAATGACAAAAAGATGAAAGGAATAAACCAAAATGAACAAAATAGTCAAGTGAATGAGCAAAATAAGCAACAAAATAATAAATAAAATAAACCCAACCCAAGATAATATGTTGCATAAATATAAAGCCCAAAACTAACATTGATTCAACAAAAATAATTTACAAATGATGAAAAAAATCACAAAAATGAACAAAAAGATAAATAAAATGAACAAAAACGAGACAAATAGTCAAAAAAATGAACAAAAACAAAGAGCAAAACAATAACTTTTTGCATATAAATTCCAACGACAGACCCCTCCCAAATATTGATGCTCTAAACCTCTGCCTCGCAAATCATCTTGTATTTCATTTTTGTTTTAAATTTGAACCTTAAGGGGCAATTTTATGGGGGCAATGGGGCTTTCAAAAAGGGGGCAAATGCAGACCGAAAAGCCTTTTCCCATGCAGGTGGGTGTGGTCCGGTGGTGGGATTAGCCCCTGTTTTGTGTTGGTTTTAATCCCTAAATGTCACTTGCGCTCCTAAAGGGAAATGCAAATGTCAGACTATGGCGTCCATTTGGGATATTTTTACCCTCAGATCACTGTTGTTAACATATGTGAACAAGAAGTCGTGCTCGGTGTGATTTCTTTATTTATCTGGAACATGTTTTTTATTCATGCAAAGAGTTTGTTGGCTTGTTTTTAGTCACGCATGTCTAAACAGTCTGTGTACTCAACTGTTAATGCGACACTTTGTGTTTTTACTGCACAAGTGTGTGTAGAGAAAAAGCAAATTAATAAGACAATATAGAAATGAACAAAATTGTTAATTTTTGTTAAATTTGTTGCTCATTTTGGTGATTATTTTATTTTATTTTGTTTATTTATACTACATATATTTAGATATTTATGACATGTTTTGTTCAGTTTGTGAATTATTTTCATTATAGTGATTGATTTTTCTTAAATGCATTCAAATTCTTTGGCATTTTAATATTTAATATTTAATATTAATTTTTGTTCATTTTATGGATTAACAAATACACATGCTTTGTATAAATAAAGACTGTTAATTTTCTTATTTATTTTGTTCAATTCCTTGATTTTTTTTTCTTTTTCATTTTTTGTTCATGGATTATAATTTTTGTTCATGTCTTGTTGATTTTCCAAATTATTTTGCTCATTTTTTTAATAATTTTTGTCCATTTTGTAAATTATTTTATCATTATTAGTTACTTTTTGTTCAATTTCTCGATCATTTTATCTTTACTATTGTGTTCATTTATTTTATTTATTTGTTGCATATTTTGGGCTTTAAACATTTTTTAAGGCTTATTATTATTTTAAATTTAACATTAAATCAAAATTAACACAATCAGTTCACGCTTATTCTTATACTGTACATCTGTAAAACAAAAAAATAAAAAAAACACTTACACAAATGAACAAAAATAGTCAAGAAAATGAACAGCAAAGTGTGAAACCCATTCAACAAAAGTGAAAAAAAATTAATAAAATGAAAAAAAAGCAAAATAATCAGAGTGGTCAAATTATTTGAAAATATGTAAACATATTTATATAAAAAATGAACAACAATTCACCAAAATGAGGAACAAATAAAAAAAAACAAAATTAAAAATAAAATTAAAAAACAGTAAAAAAATAATCAACAAAATGAAACAAAATACATCATCAGTTAAAAACATATATAAAACAAATGGCCAACAAATGACGAAAATAATCAATAAAATGGAAAATTGGCACAGTAATCCACAGAACGAAGAAATTACATCAAAATATGCAGTAATATATTAAAAAACCTGAACAAAAAATGAGCAACACAATTAAAAGGAACATAATAAGAACTCAATTGAAAAAATAATCACAAAAATGAACAACAATCAGCAGAATTAAAAAAAAACAATAAAATGTAAAAAGAATCAATAAAATGAACAAAATAGCAAAATTGTCCACAAAACAGACAGACTTCTTGAGACCCAAAGTTAAATATCATATAGATGTACGTTTATATTGAGGGAGCTCTAGCCCCCATGCCCATCCCCCTTGAAACCTGATTTGACATCTTGTGTTTTTTAATTTGTCATGTCTTCTCTGTCTCTGTGTCTCCTTTTCAGAGCCTCTTCTTTCTCTCCTTTTCTTCCCCTTCTAATTTACTGCTTCTCTCTCTCTCCGGGGACAGATTAACCCCTAATCCCCTCATGTCCCGTGGTTAATTGATATGATTTAACTATTACCAGGCCCTGGGTGGTTTCACTCTGCTTCCTCAGAGAGCGTGCTCCCTCCACTGAGAATCACGACCTTCCCTCAATGCCGCGTCCAACCCTCCCCGAGCCACCCTTCTCCCCTTTCTACGCCTCCTTTCTCCCATCGATCTCTTTCATGCCCCGTCTTGTTGTGCCTCCCCTTTCCCTCCTCCATGTCCCCGCTCGTGTTCTCCCCTGACACCCCTCTCTCTTTCTCCCAAGGGTCACTATTCAGCAGCGGTGAGCGTAGCACACTGGGAGACTGAAGGTTTGGCTCAAAGACTTTAAAAAGTGCCTTGGGAAGGTTTGTGTTGTGAGCAGTGTGAGCTGATTTAGTGTTTATGGGTAAGGAAATAAAAGGGGTTCACACAAGGGCTCCAGGTCGAACTCAGCAAACCACTTCTGCACAAAGCAGATGCACAAAGTAAACCTGTGTAGCATTAGCATATGTTACTAGGCAGGTTACTGGTTAAACATGGAATAACAGTGTTGTGTGTTGTTATAGGTTTACAACATTTGTCTGTATAGGTGTAACTCAGATTGAAATATTTTCATTTTAAACATTAAGCGTGTAACATCTAGTGACATGTAACTGTGAGTTTATGTGGTACAACCACAGATTGTATTAGTGGATAAAGTGACCGTGATGTCACCCGTTGGTTTCAGAATGGCAGTTTTGAATGCAGTCATTTCTGGATGTGGTTGAAAATGTGTGGTCAGGCTGCGGCCTACAAAGATGAGTCAGCACTCAGAATTCTACCACACTGGATGACATTTTAGAGCCAAAAACAGAATGTGAACATATTTGGATGAAAGGCTGTCAGTGTCACAACTACAGTCAAGTGTCTGTCTATGGTCTATTAAATAACCAGAAGAAATGAAGGTCTGACTCTAACTCCACTGGCGACACAGGTTACCATAGTGGCCTGTCAATCAAATCCAAGCACAGGAGCAATAATTTGCCACAATATATTAAGAATAGAACAAAAAGTTAAAGATGGACCACCAGATCACTTATTAAAGGGTCCAAATAAAACGTCTGAGACCATGATGACTCATGACAAAAATGTATTCACCTAGTTTGATCAGATAGAAGCCCAGTGCAACTCATACTCTTCTCAGAGCCCACTGAAAGGTACAACCCATTTCATTCCCCATTGGTTATAACCAAGTTGCAACCTCAAAAACTGCAGTACAGTCAGGGTCCACTAGGGGCTGAATCCAAAAGCGAGTCAATCCCAACAGAGTCTCATGTTAAAATGTTAAAACCTGTTTACAGCCTGCTACAAACAACACCTTTGGCTTCTGTAGCTTATATCCACCTCAAGTGCATGTAACATTCATCCTGTTACATGTACTTGAGCAAATGAACAAAATGTCAACAAAGTAAGCAAAAGGAGCAAAATAATCTGAATAACAGACAAACTAACAACCAAGGAAACAAAAAATATTACATAAACTGTAAAAAAAAAGAACAAAATGAGCAAAAATAATTAGCAAAGTATCAACAAAATATTCAGTATTATCAAGGTAACATTGACACAATTAAAATTACAAAATACCAACATAGCAAAAATGTGACCAAAAATAATCAAAATATTATAAAATAAACAAAGAAAACAAGTAAATTAATGATCTAAAAATGTAAAAAAAAAAAGCAAAATACAGTTTATTAGGCTACAATAAATTAATTCCACCTTAGATACTTTTTTACTCTTACTCATACACTTATGATTACGAGTACTTCTACTTGAGTCATAAATATGAAGTAACACTACTTTTACTTGAGTATTATGTCTGTTGACTCGAAAATGTCCAACATCAATTCTTTTGAAATGTGAAATGGCAGATGTCACTACGCAATTCCAAAGACCACTTCACTCTTCACTGCAAAAAGCACAAACGGCATGAAAAATATTTGTATGAAAAATGATTTGTGAATGTTTTTATATTGTTATAGCCACATGTTGACAGTAGGAGGTCAATGAGGGGAAAAGTGTAGCTGCCATGTTTCTGAGAGTGGATTGAAAACCAAACCATAGAGGCAAATCCAGGATTTCCAGGCATTTCCCACAACAAATCCAGTGATTAGTTTGCAAATCTGTTGCTCATAATCTGCAAATCTTGTTTGTCCCTGAGCATGATGATGCCAGTGAAATTCCATGAAAACAGACCCTGAAGTGTTTTTTAATACTTATTTTCACTTTTACTGTTCAAATGGCTGCTTTTCTGATAAATATGTCTTAATTCAGCACAGCTGTACATTATGACAACTTTAGCAAAGGCATCCTTAATATGAAATGACGGTTTGTTATTCTGTGGTGAAGCTGGTCTTCTTGTTGCCGCTCTCACATTCCTCATATACATCCTTCTGCCCCTAAACCTGTGCAGAGTGTGTTGACTCTATTATCAGTCCAGTGCTGAAATGTTACACCCCGACTGCAAATACGTTGCATCAACTTCCTTTTGCAGCGTCTCCCTTTTTCTGTCTTTATTCTCACCGCCCTCACCTCCTGTGTCTCCACGTCCCTCCCTCAGATATACAGTACGTAATCACTCCCTGCACACACACACACAAACACACACACATAAACATCCCTGCACTATACCTGCTCTGAAACCTGAGAGTGTGTCGGTGAAATCACTGTCATATTTCTCAGGTCGATGGAACATTCTGCCCAGGCCTGAAAACATAATAAATAGAGGGCCGCACTGTCTACTCTCAGCTTTAGCATGTACTCGTAATGTGATCATTCTCCAACCTGCAGCCTCTTCATGTGCTTTTATCATCGCTTAGGTCACACCTGCCTCACGTTCACATTTAAAGAAGAAAGAACTGAAACAGCTGCAAGACATTTCTTTACATAGACCCTAGTTTAAAGGTCTCACACTGTGAAAATGCATCTTTGTTGCTTTCTGAGGCTTACTGGATGTATCCACAGATTGTTTTTTAGCCTTGAAAAATGAGAAAGTAAGTAGAAACAGGAAGCATGATTATTGATTAGTAAAGATACTTTTTTTGAATGATGTCACATCCGTTCACCAGTACTGGGCATAAAATCTAGTGCCCCTATATGCTTGCCGTGGTTAAGTACCCGTATTTTTCGGACTATAAGGCGCACTTAAAATCCTTTAATTTTCTCAAAAATCGAAGGTGCGCCTTATAATCCGG
>JAQQAE010010053.1:0-14284 GCA_029823295.1 Pseudamia nigra
AACCTATGCCAGCTCAAACATGCGAATCATTGGTATTTCGCTGTGGCGACCCCTGAGGGGAGCAGCCGAAAGGAGAACTAACTAACAAAAACATCCTGCAGCCTCAGTCAAGTTCTTCTAACTCAGTGCACAGGTTGGGGTCAGACAAAATATGGATGTTTTGTTTTTGAGTTGAGGCTCGTGCTATTTAAGCCCATCACTGAACTGTATAAAAAAGTGTCATCTTATACCTGAATTGGTATAACTCACTTAACAAGAGACATGTTGAAGCAAATTGATATTAATGATGCCTGATTCCATATTCTTTCCCTGACAAATGTGTTTAATTTTATGGGCATATTTAAACAGGATGTAAATTTCCATGTAGACACGTGTTTTCCTCTATCAGCGGGAATGTATGCATGCTGTCATCTTCTCTGTTACCAGGGAAGGGATTCCAAACCAGTTTCTTAGCAACCTTCAGAAACGTCCTAGCTTTCATGTGATTTTGCTAATGAGTCTCTGCTCATTCAACAGAGTGTAAAATATTGCATGAACCTGCATAAAATGAAGCACCAACAAGCCCTTCAGTTTTCTTTGAATATGCTGTTGTATCCTTATGAAGTTTGCAACAAAACAGTACATCAGGGTTTCACGATGATGTCATTCCAAAGCTTGAAAACAATTTCCATGACTATCCTGCTTAACGGCTTGTGCCATTTATGGTAAAAGCAGAGGCAGGATTAGAAGAGTTCAGACAATACACAAGAGTAGGCCAGTAATTTCCAATGAATAAATGTAGAGTGCTGTGATAATTGATGAAAGCGTGTTTGGCTCTGGAGTGTTAATGTGTTGGTTTTGATGATGTAAACAAGCGTGTATTATTGTTTTTGCCTCAGTTGTTCCCTTCAGAAGTGAACGTCTTCATAATTAAAAATCTCCCACTGTGTTATAATCATGAGCTTTAATATTTCCAGACAATGAATAGATAAGACATTTAGATTAGCTATGTGAACACGTATTCCTTTTTCCTCCTGTTTGTGTCCATAAAAATAAATCGCTAGGTCCAAATCAGAACTTAAAAGTTTCCTGACGTCAAAATAAAGAAATAAATGATACATAGCTGAAGCTCGATGTCTTATGTACATCACATTTTCCCAACTGTTTGTGGCAATGTTGTATGTATTGTCCCTGTTAAATAAAACAATAAAATAAATAAATAATAAATAGTAATGAAGAAGGCTTTGCCCAAATTGATTGTTTATAAATCACAGGGGTCTGTGGCTCCAGGGCCACATGTGGCTCTTTAGCCCCTTCCCAGTGGCACCTGTGGCTTTGTCAGCTAGTGGAAGGAACACATTATAATAAATTAAAATAAACAAAACCAAATCAACAACAATGAAAAAATAAATAGATTATGAACAAAAAATAGGAAAACATTAAAAGAAAAATAGAAGAAAATAAGCAAAATATTGAACACGATTAGGACAAAAATAATCCAGTACCATATTTTCCAGCTGATATGTCGCTCCGGAATGTTAGTCGCATGAGCCAAAAAATGCATAATGAAGAAGAAACAACGTGTATAAGTCACTCTGGAGAACACGTTGCATTAGTTCGGGGAACGCACGTCACGTGCGCGGCCAAGCGGCCACACGCTTAACGCCAGAAGTGAGAGCTCATGGCTCGCCTCCCCACCTCACCGGATAAGTGACCGTCGCCGACATGTTCGGTGTTAAGCTGATGGCAGGTATGGTTGTTACCGGTAATGTCTAGATTTTAAATTGTCAGTAATACAGATGCAGCAGATGCAGGTACACAAGCTTACAGTGACCCCTAGTGGATGTCAGTGTGACAAACAACCAATACTCAAAATATGTAATATACAAGTTGCTCCGGTATATTTGTCGCTCCCCTAGCCAGACTATGCAAAAAACTGCAATGTGTAATCCGGAAAATACGGTACATAAGGGAAATAAGAACAAAACTGAATGAAAATTCACAAAAATGACTAAAATAATGAATCAACTTAAAATTAACTGAAAAAACATGATGAAATTTGATAAGAAAAGAAGCATAATGCAAATATTGAACAAAAATAAGCAAAATAATGAACCATAAATTCCCCAAAATTAGCAGTAGTTTACTACAAGAATTACAAAAAATCAGAACAATGAATAAAATGTTAGATGAACAAAAAATATCCAAATATTCTTGAAATAAAAATAATCATCAAAAATGACTAAAATCAATAGCAGTAAAATGAACAATAATGTACAATGTAATCAAGTAAATGAAAAAAATGAAAATGATCAACAAAATGAAGAAAAATCAACAACTGAATTTAAAAAATCTATACAAAATAATAAACAAAAGTACACATTACAGACACACTGCAGCTAAAATATGCATCATGTCACATTGTACATAAAAAGTTCTGTGGCTCTCAGCCCTTTTTTCCTATTTATACACATCAGTAATCACCCTTGGAAGAGACTGATCAATAAGATTTTTAGAAGATATACACTTTATGAAGAATAAATCACATTGTCACAATCATTTCATGAATAAAAAATGTATTCCCAATGTGGGCAACAGTACAGAATAAATCAAAAAAGAGTACTTCTACTCAGTTACATTTGGTCACAGCTCAATGAGCAAGAAAGGCTGAAATCTTAATAAAATGACATAATATACACATTTTAAAAAGTAATTAACCAAGTAAATTATCAAAATGAATAATCTGAGCAACAAAAAAATGCAAAAATGTACAAAGGTAATCAGAAAAATGAACAACATAAGCAACAAAACAAACAAAAAAATTAAGAAAATATTCAGATACATTAATGAAAATTAATATTATAACAAAGAAACTGAACAAAAAATCACAACATAAGAAAAATTATGAAAACTAATCAAGCAAGTTAACAAAATTAACAAAATAGACACTAGTGCACATGTAAAGTAAAAGTGAACCAACTGAGCAAAGACATTGGTAAAAAAAAATCAAGCAAAGATAATCAAAATGAACAAAATATACAAAACACTGAACAAAAATTAACAAAATAAACAACAAACTGATAATCAAGGAAATGAACAAAAATTAGTCACCTCTTAAGTATTTTCATGAGATACTGTTTTACTTCTACTTGACTCACTATGATTATAAAGTAACAGTCCTTTTACTTGAGTACAGTTCCTGTTTCCTCTGTACACACCTGCATGTTGTCCTGCTGCATGAACCATGTTACTGTGTGACACAGAAGGGTTTGTGTGATTATGTGAAAATCCAGCCCTGAAGCAGAAACTATCAACAAAACCTAATGGTGGAAACTTCTCCATGGTGCAAGCCATTATATCACCTGACGCTAATAAAGCAGATAATCAATAAATACGTAGGTAATAAAATCATGAAGTTTAATCTTCTTTGCACTCGTAGGAAGGCTGTGTTGTTTTTGAAATCTTGAAATATCAACCACCTCAATGTGTTTCGTGGCCTGTGTAGTTTTCAGGGAGCCCTACACTGTTCGGGTGGCGGACCAGCGCTCAATGCGGGGCAACGTAGCTGTGTTCAAGTGCCTCATCCCCGCTGCCGTGCAGGAGTACGTCAGCGTTGTGTCATGGGAAAGAGACACGGTTTCCATCGTCCCAGGTAGGACAGGGCTCTGTCTGAGTGGATTTAAAGTATCTTAGAGTGTTTGGTGTGTGTGTGTATTTTTGTTTCTGTGTGCAAGGACGGATGATGATGCACTGCTATGTTTGACTGAATTCTTAACTCGTGTCTTCTGTCTGCTCACTGTTCTGGATCACTGATCTGGTTCCTCCCCCACCTCCTCTCCTTCCTCAGTCATTTCCTTCCATCACTACCACTGCTTTTATGTCTCATTGCTTACATCTTGACCCCCTCGATGCCGAATGCCTCCTTTTCTTGCAATCGAGTCTTCCCTTCCCAATTGGATCAGTGTCTTCATTTTCACCCGTCTGACAGAATCACTTCTAAGTTGTGTGACTATTCCACACTTCTCCACATCAGATCTATTTCTGTCCTCTCCCTCCTTGTCTTCCCACCATGTCCTTGAAGAACAGGGCCACAATTAGAGACACAGGATGTCAATAGTACTGTGCCCCCACATTCGTCTTCATTAACCTCATTTGTGTGCGAGGTTGTGCATGAGTGAGAGAAAGACAAATGCACTGTGTTCTTTGTCTGCTGTTTAGTTGTTTGTTACTGTTTTATTATGTGATGATATATTTCTAATTCTGCTCTGTATATCAGTGATGCTTGCATATGTTTCAGATTATTGTGTTTTAAATGCTTTCACTAACAATGTAGGGTAGATGGATGAGAGATAGAGGAAAAGATGAAGCAAGGAGGGTAGTAGGGCAAGAACGGCCTCAGGTCCTGGCAGATGGCGTTTTATTTTATATGTATGCAAAACACACACTGTGTCACACATGCACACACACCAAGGGTGCTGGAGTTGTGCTTTCATACTTAATTTTCAGGGTTTTCCTTATGTTTACATGGTCTTCATTGGTGTTTGATTATTTTTTATTCATGTTTGCAGTATTTATTAAATACACAGAATGAAATCATTCTTATGAAAAATGTTCAAAAAGAAATACTGAATATGATCTAATTTTGTTCTTAGTTCTAGAGGTGGGCATCACTTAGGTACATTTACTTCTTTACACACACTTCAGTAGTTCTTAGCAGTTCCACTCAGTTATATTTGATGACAGCTCAATGAGTAAAAAAGCTAGAAATAAACAAAAATATCAAATATATAAAATGAACAAAATAAGCAAATATGAAAAACAGAACAAAATTACAAAATGAGCATGAAATGAACAAAATGATCCAGAAAAATTAACAAAACTGAACAAAATAGTCATATAAATTCTAAAATATGAAGTAGAATAAGCACAAATTAACAAAATAACCCAAAAATTGAACAAAAAATCTATAAAATAAGCAACAAAATGAGGAAAAATGATCAAAATCAAGGAAATTAACAAAAATGACCAAAATATTACATTTATATCAATGTAGTGTTACGATTGCTGGGAAGAGACCCAAGAGCAGAACACAGAGGCAACATGATAACTTGATTTTTGGAGTTTTATTGAAGATGAGGTGAGGGAATTAATGGTCGAAAGTGACCCACACAGAGGGAGAGGAGAAGCAGCCTATCTACTGCTGTGACAGTATCCCCTCCCCCCATGGGTGCCTTTTGGCACCCAACTAAACTGATCTGAGTGCTGCCAGTGGAAATCCCGAATGAGAGAGGGGTCCAAAATCTGCCGGCTGGGGATCTAGCAGCGCTCCTCGGGACCATACCCCTCCCAATCTACCAGGTACTGGAGCCCTCGACCATGGCGCTGCACATCCAGCAGCCGCAGGATGGAATATGCTGGGTGGTCATCGATCATTTGTGGCGGAGGTGGGGGACAAGGGGCTCGAAGAAACAGGCTTTAATTGAGAGATGTGGAAGGTTGGATGGATGCGAAGAGACGGTGGGAGTTTAAGGCGGATGGCGCAGGGATTGATGATTGTGTCGACCTCAAAGGGTTCAATGAAATGTGGAGACAGCTGCCTGGACTCCACCCTCAGAGGAAGATCCTTTGCGCTTAACCAAACCTTTTGGCCCAGTTGGGTGTGGGGGTTCGGCGGCGGTTAGCCTGTTATTAGATTCTGGCACGTGAGTGAATCAGAGCTGAGCAGGTCTGCCTCCAGATCCTACGGCAACAGCGCAGATGGGCCTGCACCGAAGGGATGGCCAACTCTTGCTCCTGATCTGGAAACAGAGGGGGCTGAAAACCAAGAAAACACTCAAAAGTAACAAATGCATCCAGTGGATGCATCTGTTAATGAGTTGTGGGTATGCTCAACCCACGGAAAATGGATACTCCAGGAGGAAGGGTTGTTGGATGCCATGCACCTGAGCACGGACTCCAGCTCCTGGTTGACCTATTCCGTCTGTCCATTTGTCTGCGGATAACCTGAGGATAGACTGACAGAAGCGCCTAGTGCATTGCAAAATGATTTCCAAACCTGTGATGTGAACTGGGGTCCTCGGTCCAAGACTATGTCCTGGGGGATGCCGTGTAACCGAAAGACATGTTCCACCAGGAGATCGGCAGTCTCTGGCAGATGGCAGCTTGGGAAGGGCTAGGAAATGTGCAGACGTGGAAAACCAGTCTATAATGGTGACACTAACTGTTTTACCCACAGATGGAGGGAGTCTGTGACGAAGTCCAGGCCAATGTGGGACCATGGACAACTGGGTACCGGCAAGGGACGGAAAACTGGTCTGGTGGAGGACTTGTTCTGGGCGCAGATCGAGCAGGCAGCAATGTAGGACCAGATGTCAGGCTCCATCGTTGGCCACCAGAATTTTCATCAGAGAAAGGCAAGGGTCCAACTCACTCCAGGGTGGCAGGTCAAGCGGGAGGACTAAGCCCACTGGAGGACCTGGGGACGGACAGAGGGAGGAACGAACAGGCAATCAGGGGTGCTGTTACCTGGGCCCGTCTCACCAAAGACTCTATGTTCCAGGGAAGTGCAGCGACTAGGCAGGAGGACGGCAGAATGGGGTCTGGGTCCATGTCTGAGTCCTCAGTGGAAAACTGCCTGTACAGGGCATCAGGCTTCACATTCCGGGAACCTGGGCGATAGGTGAGTGTGAATTGAAACCTTGTGAAGAAGAGAGCCCACCTGGCTTGCCTAGGATTCAGGCGCTTGGCCTCCTGGATGAAGGACAAATTCTTGTGATCTGTCCACACAATGAATGGCTGATCTTCCCCCTCCAGCCAATGACGCCACTCCTCCAATGCCAACTTCACCGCCATGAGCTCCCGATTCCCAATATTATAGTTTCTCTCAGGAGACAGCCTGTGGGAAAAGAAAGCACATGGATGCATTTTATGGTCTACTGCTTGCTGGGAGAGGACAGCCCCTACTCCAGTGTCCGATGTGTCCACTTCTACAATGAGCTAGTGGGCGGGATCTGGATGGATGAGGATAGGAGCGGTTGTGAAACACTCCTTGAGCCTCTGGAAAGCAGCCTCAGCCTCTGGGGACCACTGGAAGGGTCTGATGGTGGAGGTTAGGGTAGTGAGAGGGGCAGTGATCTGACTGTAGTCCTGGATAAAGCATCTGTAAAATCTGGATGAAGCATCTGTATAATGCATCTGGATAAAGCATCTGTATAATCTATCCAGACCGATCCGGTCTGGATGGATTATACAGGCGACTGCTAAGCAGTGGGGAACCCGGGAGGAGATCAGTGGCACAGTCATTAGGACAGTAAGGCGAAAACGATGCGGCGTGATTACTGAACACAAGAGCTAGATCGTGGTAGACTTCTGGTAAAGAGGGGAGGTCTGGAGGTTCCTGTAGAGACTGAGACTCACAGACTGAGGGAGGAGAGGCAGATAACAGACATCTGGCATGGCAATGAGAAGTCCAAGAGATGACTTTACCCTGAGCCCAGTCTATGTGAGGGTTATGCAGTTTCAACCAGGGTAACCCGAGAACAATGGGAGACTGTGGACAGTCAATCAGGTTTAATTTGATTAATGCGTGATGGTTACCTGACAAACAAAGTACCACTGGATGGGTCTGCATCTCCACTCAGGCAAGGAGCAGCCTATTCAGTGCCTTAGCCTCCACTGGTGTTGGTCGAGGGTCAGTCCAAACTCCCATCTCCTTAGCCACACTGATGTCCAAGAAGCTCTCATCCGCCCCGGAGTCAATGAGCACCTCAACGGAGCGGGAGGTGGAATCCCAGCTGAGGGCACCAGAGAGCAGAATACAGGATGGAGAGTGATGTATGGTTCGGCTCACCAATACCTCCCCTTTTACTGATGAGCTGGCGGACGGACAGGACATGCAGAAATGAAGTGGCCAACCTGACCACAGTACACACAAGACCCTGCAGAGAAACAGCAACTCCTCTCCTCTGGTGTGAGGGGTGCTCGACCGAGCTGCATGGTTTCAGGACAGCCTGAGGGGACAGAAGATGTCTCCAGCGACAATGATGGCGGGCAGAGGGTGGGCTGATCACTAGAGGGTCCCCCTGCTCTCTCTCTAGCATTCCCGTAGATGGTTGTCCACACAAATGGCCAGCAAAATCAGGTCATCCAGTGTGGATGGCTCATCCCGGGACACAACTCGTCCTTCACAGTCTCACCGAGAGAGTTGTGGAAAGCTGCTTGGAGTGCCTTGTTGTTGAAACCGCTTGCTGCTGCGAAGGTTCGGAATTCGACCACCATCTCCACCACACTACTCGAACCCTGGCGTAGTGCATAGATACGCTTAGCTGCCTCCTTCCCTCGGACCGGGTGATCAAAGACTTTACGGATCTCCTGCATAAAGTTCTGGTAACACTAGCAGAGGGCAGACTGACTCTCCCACACTGCGAACCTCCACTCCAAGGTCCTCTCAGACCCAGCAGATATGCGATGCGCGACCGTTGGGTGGAGTAAGTGAGGGGCTGCTGCTCAAACATGAGGAAACACTGCATCAAAAGAACCGACAGAAACCCAGATCACTGACATACAGTACCATTCTGGAGTTGGGATCGCTGGCTCACAACCCTGGAGAGGAGGAGGGACCAGAGCTGCATGGTTTGGACTGGGAACTTCGGGTGGCTGCTGGAGGTCTGGAACTACTGCCAGCTGAGTAGGGAGGCTGCAGATGTTGTCTGACTGTTCTGTCAGAGACTCCATGATCCTTGAGAGAGCCTGCTCATGTTGTCCCAGGCAAGAGCCTGGCTTATAGCCTCAGTGTTCGCTGGATCCCTGACTATGGCCAAATTGTACTGTTACTATTGCTGGGAAAGGAGCCAAGTGCAGAACACAGAGGCAGCATGATAGCTTGATTTCTGGAGTTTTATTGAAGACGAGGTGAGGGAATAAACAGCGGAAGGTGAACAAGGGCTGGATGAAGACAGGCAGGCAGACAAGGGGGGCAGGCAGGCGGCAGGGGGACCAGACAGGAGCTGGGCAGGATCAGACACCAGGAGGAAGACGGGGACAGTAGCCAGGAGCTGAGAAGGTCGGACAGGACAAGGCCAGGTATGGGTGAATCTTCGATAGATAACGTACAAAACACTGGAACATGACTAACCGGGTTAACACAACGATCTGGCAATGATCGTTGGTGGGGAAGCCGGGTATTTGTAGCTGTGGGTGATTGTTGATGATGAGCAGCTGGTTTGACTCCTGTACACCTGTCTCCACTCCTGCAATTAACACACACACAAACACACACACGCACCCCCCTCCCGCACACACACACCCACACCCACACACACACACACACACCCACACACACAGAGGGAGAGGAGAAGCAGCCTATCTGCTGCAAGCTGTGACATATAGTCTGCTTTAATAAATTTAACATTATGAAGCAACTCACTACTTAAGTAGATTTTTTATGAGGTTCATATTTTTCACTCAGGTATTTATGCTTATGAATACATCTACATGAGTCATAATTCTAAAGTAAAAATACTTTTACTTGACCACTGTTTCTGTGTACACTTCACACCTCTGTTTTAGTTCACAGAGATAAAACGTCCATTCATGGTATTTATTCTTAAACATAGATGCAGTAGTTTCCTCTGTGTGTATATTCATGGTTTCGGTGCAAGAGTGTGTTGCTGTGTATACCGTATTTTCCAGACTATACGTTGCTCCTGAGTTTAAGTTGCACAAGCCAAAAAATGCAAAATAATGAAGAAAAAAAAACGTATATAACTCGCACTGGGCTATACATCGCATTTTTTGGGGGTACATTTTTTTCTACAAAATCCGACACCAAGAACAGACTTTTCATCTTGAAAGGCAAGTTGTAGTAATAATAGAATAGAGAACAACAGGCTGAATAGGTGTCTCGTATGTTAACGTAATATATTAACAGTTGTTCACATACTGTAAGTATAGCATAAAGAACAAATATAAAAAGGTCACCAAACTCAGGATCTCACTCCTAATCACTAAATCCTTTAAATTCTTCATCCTTAGTGTCGCTTCTGAACAACTCCGCCAACTCCGGAGGTTGACAAAGTTCTTCCTCTGCGTGGCTGTTGTCAGACTCAGCATCAGTTCCATTTCCAATTATTCCGGCCTTTCTGAATCCCAACAGGATGGTTTCATTTGTCACTCAAGTCCATGCCTTGTCGATCCATTCAATAACTTGCAGGAAAGTTGCATGGCGCATCCTCCCGGTTGCCGTGAAGCTGTGCTCTCCATCCATCATCCACTGCTCCCACAGGTGACGCAAAACTGCCTTAAAGCTCTGGTTCACCGAGATGTCAAGTGGCTGGAGTACTTTGGTTAAGCCTCCAGGGATGATGGCAGGTATGGTTGTTACCAGTAATGTTTACATTTTAAATTGTCAGTGATACAGGTGCGGCAGATGCAGGTACATAAGCCTAGAGTGCCCTCTCGCGGCCATCAGTGTGAAAATAACGAACACGTGAAATATTTTAATACATAAGTTGCTCCTGAGTATATGTTGCATCCCTAGCCAGACTATGAAAAAAAGTGCGACGTATAGTCCGGAAAGTACGATGTTGTCCTGTGGCTGCTGTGTGTAATTAGGGATATATAGGTCAGTTGATGAGCAGTGAGTGTGAAGATCAGATGTTGAATATGATGAGCTGCTCACTGAAGTCACATGGCAAGTGCTCACACGTACCTGGTTGTGTTCGACCTTGACCCCTACCCCCGCACTAATCAACATAAGACACATACCCGATCATTGTCACAGCCAGAGGATTCGGGGGACGACTTTTCCATCACTATGACTGAGGTCTCTGAGGTGGTCAAAAAGTTCTTTGGTGGCTGGGCTGCACGGGCGGATGAAATTGGACCTGAATTTCTGAAGGGTCTGTATGGTGTAGGGCTGTCTTGCCTCAACAATGTCGCATGGAGGTCAGGGATGATACATACCACTAGATTGGCAAACAGGGGTGGTGGTTCTCCTCTTCAAGAAGTGGGATTGAAGGGTGTGCTCCAATTAAGGAGGGATGACACTCTTCAGCCTCCCTGGGAAGGTCTATTAGGGTACCGCAAAGACAGTTTGGCTGATAGTCGTATCTTGGATTCAGAAGGATCAGTCTGGTTTTGTCCTGTCCATGGAACAGTGGATCCGCTCTACACCCTCAGCAGGGTGCTAGAGGGTTCATGGAAGTTTGCCCATGCGTTTTATGGATTTGGCGAAGATATTTGACCATGTCCCTCGTGGCATCCTGTGGGGGTTCTCCAGGAATATTGGGTCCAAGACTCGCACAGGCTGTTTGGTCCCTGAGTGACCGGAGTCAGAGTCTGGTTCATATTGTATTGAGTAAGTCAGACTCATTCCTGTAGGTTGGACTCTGTCAGGGCTGCCATTTGTCACCAATCCTTTTCATGATTTTTATTTACAGGATTTTTAGGTACAGCCAGGGCGAGGAGGGATCCTGGTTTAGTGGCCTCAGGATCTCATCGCTGCTTTTTGCATATGATGTACAGTAGTTCAATAGAGTTAATTGACCTACAGCTCGCACTGGGGTGGTTTGCAGCCAAGTGTGAAGTGGCTGGGATAGAGATCAGCACCTCCAAGTCTGAGGCCATGGTTCTCAGCCAGGAAAGGGTGGAATGCCCTCTTCGGGTTGGGGAGGAATTCCTCTCCCAAGAAGAGGAGTTTAAGTATCTTGGGGTCTTGTTCACAAGTGAGGGGAGGATGGAGCATGAGATTGAGAGATGGATCAGTGTGGCATCAGCAGCAACATATTGGCCAATTTCGGTGAAGAAGGAACTGAGCTGAAAGGCAAAGCTCTCAATTTACCGGTTGATCTAAATTCCTACCATCACCTGTTGTCAGGAGCTTTGGGTCATGACCGAAAGAATAAGATCCTGGATACAAGTGGCTCAAATGAGTTCCCTCGTGGCTGGGCTCTCCCTTAGAGATGGGGTGAGAAGCTCAGCTATCTGGGTGGGGCTCAGAGTAGAACCTCTGCTCCTCCAAATTGAGAGGAGCCAGACTTGGGTATCTGATCCGGATGCCTCCTGCACACCTCCCTAGGGACTTTTTTTGGGCATGTTGGCCTGGGAGGAGGCCCTGGGGCACACTCAGAACACACTGGAGGCACTATGTCTCTCGGCTGGCCTGGGAATGCCTGGGGGTCCCCTCAGAGGAGTTGGAGGAGGTAGCTGGGGAGAGGGAAGTCTGGGCTTCTCTGCTTAGGCTGCTGTCAGTGATTGACTGATGGTTTTAAGAGATTTTAGACAGAGCCAAAATGAAAATGTGTTAAAGCTGCAGACTCCTGTGAAAATGCCATAAATAAAAAAAAAAACATGTTCCTTCAACTGCAGCTGTTGTCTTTTGGTCCAAATCAAAAAAATTTAATGTCATTATACATGATGCTGTTTTATGGAAATTTGGTAAAGTGATAACACTTCAAACACTTCAAACTTAAATGTTGAAATATGGGGCAGAAAAGCAAAAAATCTTAAGCGTGATTAGCCATTACAGCTGTCAGTCTTAACCTACATTTTTGAAAACTCCTGTGATTGCCCACATCAAGGGTGTTAAGACCATTTTCCACATTTCAAAACCAGAGACCACAGAAGTGAGCTGTATTTTTATTCCTTCTCAGACAACTCAAATTACAGTATCTTGAAATGTAATCCTGAAAATCTCACTAAAAATAAGCTAAATAATCATCAATTTCATAAATTAACATTACAATGAACAAAATTAATAAATAATAAATTGAAGAAAAATATTTAACAATGAATAAATATGAACAAATAATGAAGACAATTAACAAACATTGACCAAATAACCCACAACAATCAACACAACTGAACAAGAAGTCCAGAAAATGAGCAAAATAAAGAAATAACACTATCCTGAAGGTAATCCTGAAAATGTTGCATAACAATGCTCAGACCTAAACTTTTAACTTGATATTTCCAACATGGTCCCTAGATATTAAAAGACAAAAACAACATAAGATCCTCAACATAAAATCTAATTGTAATCTGTAATCAAATGCTGCACATGATGCTACAGCAACAATGTCACCGCAAAGATCATTTGTTTGTTACTCTGCTCAATAAAAAGTTCAGTTCTGACCTCTCTGAGACCATTTCATATTTGACAGTTGTGTCACAGAACATGCATTTTGGTTGGGGTATTAAGTCAACTAGTGCATTTCTCAAATTTACAATGAGAACTGTGCATTATACACATATCAACAGGCATTTTAGAGGGACAGACAAACATGTCTAGTGTCAAACCCGATTACAAATATGAATATCGTCAGTACCACCACTCCATCCTTTAAAAGAAGGTAGTTGAAGAATGAAAGGAAACTTTTTTTGCATATCGGGAAACTTTTAATTCTTTTCACAGAAAGACAGAAAATTGGAACAAACTGTTCCAATTGCTTTTAGACATTTTGGTTCATTGTATGATATGTTAGAGTAGTGATTCCAAAGTTTTTTTTCTGGGGACCTAATTTTTGCAATGACAAACTGTCGTGATACAAATCACAAATCTATACATTATGTGAGGGAGTGAATTTGTGCACAAATGAATGCTCATAACCATTTTATCTGCTTCTTTAGGTCCATGTTATTATCCTGAGCAGATAAATGAGCCAAAATGAAGAGATGTGGGGTACAGAAATAAGTTTTATGGGTGTGATAAACATTTTAACATTAACCCTTTCATGCATGGTTTCCACTACACTGGATAGGAACAAAGTGACATTAAATTTATAGTAATTAAATAATACAGGCAAAAAGCCTAATGCAATAACACAGTGAGCATTTTGACTTAAAATGATTCAAATACATAGACAAAAGAGGCAACATAAGAAGCAAAAAGTACAAAATAGCAAGGCAAATGAATAAAAGTGAACAAAATCAGAAGAAAATGAACAAAACAATCAAGAAAATGAAGAAAACTAAGCAAAATTAGAAAAAATAATGAACAAAATCAGAAAAAAATTAACAAAGCAATCCAAAAATGAAGAAATTCTGAACAAAATCAGAAGAAAAATCAGAAGCAATTGTACAAACAATAAAGAAAATGTAACAAATTAGATGCAAAAATTTTAAAAATGAACATAATAATAAAAACAATAAGAAAAGCAAACCAATTGAGCAAAATGAGCAAAATGTTGTAAATAAACTAATAAAAAAGAAAAAATGAACTAAATAGTCAAGTACCGTATTTTCCGCACTATAAGGCGCACCGGATTATAAGGCGCACTTGCGTCATGCATCCACCAGATGGCGGTGT
>JAQQAE010010054.1:0-14284 GCA_029823295.1 Pseudamia nigra
GTCCCAAGTCAGCTGGGATAGGCTCCAGCCCCCCCTCCCCCCCCCCCCGAACCCTTGTGAGGATTAAGGGGTAGCAAATGGATGCATGGATGTTTAAAATTTAGGCGAATCATTTTCTGGTGCCTGAGCAGAAACACGTACGTAGCAGTGAAGTAAAGACATCGTTTAGTGGATACTTACCGCAGTCGTGTGTGAATATACAACCCTGAAAAGTCACATCTTATGTATCTATGTAATAAATCAACATTAAATGAAATGAAAACTGACATTTCTTCTCATTTTTATGTTAAAAATAAATATTTTAATTAATATTAAAAATACACAAACAATGCATAAAAAAGCTTCTTCTATTATGAATACTGTCTAAAGAATTAGACATGTTTTTTTTATCCTCACGTGGCCGACGACTGCATGACATCAACAAACATTTAAAGAGACAGTTTTATATTTTGTGTGAGTGCGTCATGCTACCAGGTGAAGTTCTAGAGAGCAGGTAAGATGGAATGAGCACAGACACATCAGAATTATTTTATTGCCAGTAAATGGTTAATGTGAGCTTCATTAGTCATTAAATAATGTAGATCAATGTGTGTTTGTATGATTTCTGTTCATGTTGACAGATGAAAAGTGTTTTAATTTCATCAGCCTGTTTAATAGACCTGTGTGTACACGAACTGTTGTTTGTGCAGTGGGTACACTGGTGTATTCTGTCCAGGTCAACACCGCCATCTAGTGGTCAAGCTTGGTGTACAGCTGTCATTTTGGAATCTAATTTAAAAGCTTTTTAGAAATGCTCCCACATTAATCGTCTACTTAATGGAATAAAAGTCTATTTTTTTGGTAATTTTTGCATTTTTACCATAGAAGTGACATCATTCTGGTTTCAGTCATTTTACACACACACACACACACATACACGTACACCAGACAATTTGTAAGATACTGGAATCATTGTCACATTTATGCCATTTTATTTGATTAACTGTATAGAAATAGGGTGAAACTGCCGCTCAGCCTGGTTCGACTTGAGTGAAGGTGCTGGAAAACGAAAAACTGCCTGGGTTTAATCAAGCTCAGCTTGGTTTGCTCAGACCATCTGGTTCATTTGGGGACGTGTCAATGTGTAATGAATCTCTGGTCCCACCTAAAACGTAAGTCTCAGTCCACTTCACATGAACCAAATGCAGGAAGTGGACGACAGCGCCGAGCACCGTGGGTAAACACGACCAAAACAAACACAACCAAAATGCAGAACGGAAATGTCTCGCGGTCAGAGTGGGGTGAGGACAGGATAAACGCTCTGATAGAAATATGCTCAGGTGAAAATATGGGTGGTAAGAACTTACAAGAACAATTAAGTTTTCGGGAAAACAGAGGCTCTGGGGTTCACCTGTACAGTAGAGCCGTCAAACAAAGGTGAAAAATAACAACACAAAAATATGTCAGATACATATGAAGTGGCAGCTCAGGTTTCCTTGGTTTGAAGAACTTGATGTCACTCTTACATTATACATTCTTCAAAATGTTCAGTTCGTTTGACAAAGTGACAGCTGAGCGTTGTGTAGTCCCCGGTCGTACTGAGACGATAAGGCGTCAAAAGTCTGAGGTCCTCAGACCTTCCTCAGACCTTCCTCAGACCTTCAGACCTGGAGCATGCACAGCTAACAGTGGACAGGCTTAAAAGAACAAGCAACCTCATCAGCACTATGCAAAACAGCATGGTGGTAAGGACTACATTTCCTTCTGGGAGATGTAGTCCTTTATATCAGCAGTCTCAGACTGTAATATAAAAGAAAAACAAAATATATACAGGAAATAGCTCCAAAATTCAGAAGAATAAGGGGCCCTGGGAGGGTCTTAGGCTGTGTTTCTTCATTTTATTAACTGCAAAATTAAAGCTCCGAGAATTTGAGCATGTTTAAAAAAATACACTCTTCTCTCTGACATACAGTACATTTTGTTCTCACTTTGTGTACAGTAAAAAGCCTCTATATAATGTATGATAACAAGCCATATGCACCATGAGTATTTACCTCCTGTGAATCTCTGTAAATATGTCTTTGGTGTGTATATTAGTGGTATATTTCTCTTTAAAACATGACCATTCTGTGGAAATGCCGGCTCGCTCTGCACCGAGCATCGACATGCTGCTGCAGGGTCAGATTCTTTTACACTGTTTATGCTGTGAAAAGTCCGGAATGTGCCTCTAGTCACATGTGGGTCAGAGAACAAGATCAGAAGGAAATGGAAGAAAATGACAGTGATGAAAGCTGTGAACATTCATGAGGGCCTGCATCTCGAGACCTTCGTTCTCACTGGTTCCTGTGGTTTAGTTTCTCCAAATGCAAAACTGAAGTATTTAGTCACTTACTGAAACAGTTTGACAGATGTGAGAAAAGATGAAAATGACGGTACATTTAAACAGACATAGTCTGACTTTGTAGAGTTTTTCACTTTTATTTAGTGTTTGTACTAGCTAAGACTTGAAATACGTGTTTGAACACTGATTATGTTTACATGCACACTAGCATTCCCCTAATATTCCCATTATGACAATATGCTGAATTTGGCTACGTTCACACTGCAGAAAAAAATCCGATTTTTTTCCATGTGTGATTTTTTTCATGACAGTCTGAACAGCTCAAATCCGATTTTTTTCAATCCAGACCCAGGCCGCTTTCATATGTAGTCCGAAATCAGACGCAGTGTTTTTCAAAGTGACCTCAGTCTGACAGGTCATGTCACATTTCATCCAACAGTCGTCACAATTTTGCACTGGAGGAGGCGGAATGCGACAAAATCACATGCAAACAATGGACTCAGAATCACTCTCATGATTTTGTCAGCACCGACTGCACAATAATTTAAAAATTGATACACACACGCCAGCTAGTGTAGCATCCATAAATACAGCCTCTTCTTCTTTAGTGTTTTATGGCGGTTGGCAAAGAACATGTCGGTGCATTGCCGCCGCCATCAGGAATTCTGTGTGTGCACGTGGCTTCAGAGCCGTACGCTGTTCACGCTGGAGTCTGATGGACGTCAAATTTAAAATATAATGTGAACAGTCGCGCAAAAAAATCAGATTTCACAAAAAAATCAGAATTGGGCATTAAGACCTACGTGTGAACATAGTTTAAGACAGATTTCACATAAACAGCCAAGTCACATATGGCCGGGTATTTATTGAAACAGATACCCCCCCCCCCGTTTTCAATTATACCATTGTACATACAAGATCTTTTTCAGAAAAGTTTTTATCCACATAAATACGCCTGTCATGACCATGCCAAACATATAGGGGGCAGTGTAACGAGAAGCCTAAAATCATGCTAGCCAATCAGAATCTTGAAAAAAAAAACATGTAACTTGCTGTTCCTGTTTGTTGCTTCCAAATTACATTAGCTGTCTCAATTCAAGGGTTGCAGCCGACGTGGGCTGTGAAGGCTGCAGCCGACGTGGGCTGCAGACTTTATCGTCTGTCAAGGCCACACCTCAGGGTCGTTCAATAGGACAGTCTAAAAAAAAAAAAAAAGGGGCCGGCTAGCCCACGGAGGCTGGTCAATCTGATCAAATTAAAACACCTGTCGTCGAGCAGCTGCTGCTTAGAGATGGAGGATTTTTTGCTCCTTGATTCAGCAATACTCCCGTTGGTCATTCGCACAATGCATTATGGGATACGGTGGGCTGCGAAGGATCCATTGTTTGTAGCCTTTGTTACTATCTGACGAAGGCTGCATCTGACTACCTGCTCTGTGTACAGGTAGTAGGCATGGCGGCCCTTAATCTCATTTTCACTACACCTACCACATTTAGTTTTATTAATTTTATACATGCTCCACTTTATTTTTTTATTATTTGCCAAGGGCCTGAAACTGGTACAGTGGTACAGTATACTACTCCCCGCGATGACAACATACAACATACTTATCAGACGTTCTGACACTAATGCTTTTGATTATCGTATTCCTTACACCATAGATTTAAAACATTTAGAACAGGGGCGTCCAATCATGGCCACAAAGTCCTTCCAACCAGTCTCTTCAGCAGGTGATTTCACTGAATTCCTTCCCACTGGTTGCACTTCAGTGAAAACACCTGCTCTAGTGAGCGGCTGAAAATAAAACCTGCAGTGTCTCGGCCCTTTGTGGAAATGATTGGACACCCCTGGCCTACAGTGACTTCAAAAGTGTCAAGACCCTCCCCAGAGTCAATGTTAGAATGGCGTGTTCTAAGCCACTGTCGGAACATGGTAGACATTGTGATATGCAGATGGAAGTGACTTATTTAAAAACATAGTGATTCCTTAAGCTAATGAAAACAGTCTTCAGTGCATCATCCAGAAAAAATGGCCCACTCAGGTACTTCACAGGAGGACAAAAAACTCTAGGGAAAAAAATGAAGGAGCCTAAATTTTAAACTAATAAAAACATCATTATGAATTACATTCCTTTTCTGTAAATAGATCCCTCTAAATCCTACACAGTGCATAGTGTCTTTAAAGTCCAAACCAAATATTAGTGTTATCGCTGACCAACTTCACTGCTTTCATAGATATACACTAATTTCAATGTAGATGCATACCCCAAAAATTGGGACAGAGGTAAACGTGTATAAGTAACACAGTTGTGAAAGACTAATTAGCAGGTTCATTGGGAACAAATGATAGATTTTGACTGGACATAATTCATCGACACAATATTTTGAATTGAATTATAATATAGATTTGGCATGAACTAGAGTACATAATATTAAAGTAAACAGAATAATAGAGTAATAGTAAAACAATTCAGGGGGTGGCAGGGGCCAGGGAGATCTTGGCCTCATTGCTTATGTTGAGGCATGGACCCGAGTAAGTAGCAGGAAATGAATGGATGTAACAACCAAGGACAAAACTCCCACATACTGTAAAGTATATACAGTATTACACACCCATGCACACACATTGATTTATTATTATTACATGAAAAAGAAGTTATGTTAATTATATGAAAATTAATGCATGAAATTAGCTCTAAAAATGATTTATAATGTCTTCTTACCTTGGCTTATGACTCGGCAGTGATGAATATCCCTCTGCAGCGTTTGTTAGTGGACACTGGGTCTCAGTCTGCTGTGTGTGTGTGTGTGTGTGTCCGGTAGGCTGTGTTTACTGCCAGCGGAGGGTACTGTTTGTCCTCCTTGCAGCCTGTGTCAGTGGACACTGGGTCTCAGGGTTGGCGTGTGTGGCCTCTGGAGCGTGTAGCATGTAGCCGCCTTGTAGCCTTTGGAGCTACAGCTGTTTACAGCCTTCAACTACTGTTGTTAGCCTGCGCTACACTCCGAAGGCTACATGGAGGCTACATGCCACACACTCCAGAGGCTACACAGTGCCTCCAGAGGCTACACGCTACACGGCCAGTGTAGTGTCTGGCTACATGCTACAAACACAAACTGGCAACTGTGTAGCCAGACGCTGTAGCATGTAGTTTGGGTACATGTGCCTGTAATTGAGCTGATTTTTGTGTTATCGCCGTTGGAGTCGCTCTGGTTTAGCGTTGTGTGATTCACGCATCTCGTGGGCTGCACACGCTTTGTGGGGTTCTATTTACCAATGTCTGAGGCTACTGTATTGTTGTTAGCATGTTGCTAGGTTGATAGCTGCTGATATTAGCTAGCTTGCTACTCGTTTGCATATCACTTCCGGGTGGGCCAGAGTTCACTTCCTGGTCTCTCTTTCGTACCATGATGTTTAATGCAGATAATGGGACTCACTTTTGGCCAAATTTTTTTTCGTACAGTGAATATTTCATTGGGGGACGCGTTCGTATGGCGAGGTACCACTGTTTACCCACGCCAGGACAAGAATACTGACCAGTGTCATTTACCACAGGCTGCCACCGCATCCAGAAATGCAACATAGAATCACATAATGAGGAATCAAAGTATTAGTTTTCTGCAGAAACACAGCTGAGTTCTCAGGTCCTAAGCTCATCATAGTTAAAGCTGTAGAAATGTGTTGTGAAAAATATGACCCGTCTCCCATATGTCAGCTTGTTTACTGAAAAAAAAGGCCTTAAACTTCATATGTAAAAAATGAAAGACCATCCGAACTACTATCAGAAAAAGATTTCAAAACCAGTGCTGTTCTTTTAGTTGCATTTTAGAAAATATCCTATATAAGCCTGTATGTGGAAAGGGTGTTCTTCTGTAAGGCAGGGTTCTGTTGTGATATCTGTTGTGTGATTCTCTTGTCAATATGCCTCCAGCCATGTTGACATTTACAGAATTACTATCACTGTCACTTTAGGTGGATAAAGTTTACATGGATCGGATTATTCAGTCACTGCTAGGTGAAGAGGCTGTGATCTTTATGGATCTTCTCTGCTGTACATACGTCATTAAAGGCCTTTGTTTGATATAATATTCTTGTTTCCCCCTGTCTTTTATTTTAGTCTTCTGGTAAAAAGGACACCATTGAGTTCAGGGTACAGACCAGACTGTGAGTACCTTTTCATGTTACTACCATTAAAGACATTCATTCTGTAGTGCATCAGCAGACTGGAGTTTTCTTTCCACATTTTATTTCCATTTGTGCTTTTTACTGAAGTTCTGGTGGAGTGTGGTTTGATAAAGCTCTGTTTTTTTTTCCATGCAGGATTAAAATTCATTTCAGGAAAATCTACTCCAAATGTAGTCAAGCCTGGCACTTGGACATTAACACACACCTCATATCTGCCTGCTCACACTGTCTGCCATTATGTAATGCTTTTAGGTTCGAGTTGGATAATCCCTTTAAGATTGTCCCTCAAGGACAGCTGTTACTGTAAGCGTTTTGACTTTCCACTATCCAGCACTGGCAGCTTAAGCACAACCTTGCACAGGAAGCAGGAGAGCAACGCTGACCATTTCATGTGTACACATTCAGTACATGTCAGGATTTTATATTTTCTTTTATATGACTCACAATGATGTTTGTTTCAGACATTGGCTTTGAGGTACCAGATGCCTTTTTGGTGGGCTATGCTTTGGACTACAATGAGTACTTCAGAGATCTCAGTGTGAGTTTTACATCAAATAAAGTCAATAACAACTTATTAATTATGAAAGAGTAGATTTGTCCCAGGTGAACAGAATGTGCACAGCTACAGTGCTGATCCCATTTCTGCTTAGCATTGTACAGTCTGTATGTGGTTGTTGAAAATATTTGATATTTCCTTTGTATTTCTGCCAGTCCCACTGCAATAACATGTTTGGGTCTGAGTGTAGATAAGGTAAACCCACTGAAGGAAAGATTATGTTTGTAAAGGTATTTGTATTTAAAGTTTAAATGTGAAGTTCTCATATGGACATTAAAATCCTCTTGTTTCCAGAAACAATATGTGAGAGAATGCCTATCTATTTAAAGAGTGTATGTAAAACTTAAACTATTCTTCCTGGACAATGAAATTACTCGACATAAATGATTTTTCTCTTGCTTCACAGCATATCTGCATACTGAATGATCAAGCAAAGGAGAAATACAAAGTGTGAGAAGGCATGCAGTAAGCACGACTGAAATCACTGAAGACTAGGACCACTGTGAAGACCCTCCATAGCTTTGCTGTGTTTTGAATCTTATTTATTTTTGTACTTCAAAATCCACACAAAATGAGAGTTGTGGGTTGTAAATAACTCAAAAAAGAACATTTCTTTCTCCTTTTATGTTAAGTTTTTTTGGTTAATTTATTTATTTATCTTTATATATATTTTTAGCAGGTTTCTCTTAAAAAGTGAATGTTCTTAGTTTGTTCTGGCTAATTTAAATTAATTGGTGATTGTTAAGTGAACTGTCGGTCAGATGTAAGTAGCCTTCAGTTTGTACATGTTTCTGTTTGGACTTAATGCTGATATGTCTTCTCATTATGCCATAAAATGACTGACATGAATTGTACTGTACATTTTATTCATCGTTTTCACCAAGGACATGTTTATAGCAATACACGTTCCTTTGAAACGTTGACTCTTGCTTCTTCTTGTACTTTTTCATTTCCCCAGAAGAGGGCGCAACATTGGCATATTGCAATATGTAGAAATGACACGGCAACTTTATAGCTTTATTTAAAAAAAAAAAAAAAAAAAGACTAAATGATTCAAATATCCTTGGCTCTATTGTGGAGTGATTTATGTGCCAAAAGTCTATGTAATAATACTGAAGCTCATATAGTATCTGACAAAAAAAAAAAAAAACTGTTGCTAACTGGGGAAATCGACAAATCTCGCGTTGTTTCCATCCAGCACGGATGTTATGACCAGGAGGAAGAAGTGCTATGTTTTTCAAAGATAGACCCGGTGCACTTTAACCGTACAGGAAATGATTACAATACTAACGGAGCTGCACTAAACTTGCATAGTTTACTTACTTGTTCTATAGGGTACGTTTGTTTATTTACCATCCTCTGCTTTGACACTAGGCAGCTGCCATGCAGCTGAAAGAAAAGACGATTTCCACTTTAAAGCAGTTTGACATTGGAGACAAGTTCTCGTATCTTCCAACGATGCCTAAAGCCTCGGTGCTGATCCCATTGTTTGTGAAGAAAGGGGAGCTGTATACACTAATGACCCTACGATCAATGAAGGTAAATCTCATGGTTGCTAGTATTACTCTTTACTTTTCTACAGCACCAGTTAAAAGTTCGGACATACCTTCTCCTTCAGTGTTGTTTTTTATTATTTTCAACATTGTACTTTAATACTGAAGAACTGAAACAACACACTTGGCATCATGTAGTAAACAGTGTTAAACAACCCAGAGCATGTTTTATATTTTAGATTGTTCCTAGTAGCCACATTAAGCTTTACATTCTCTCATCAGATTGGCCTTGACAAGACTTAATTTGTGCCTTTTTGATGTGCTTTAGACCAACAGTTGTCTTGTACAGAGTGAATAGCCCTATTAGTGCCACTACAACTACTGTACAAATATATAATATGGCAAGGAACACTCGGTTAAGAGAGAAGATAGTCCATTATTTCAAGACATGAAGGTTAGTCAGTCTGAAAAATCTCAAGAACTTTGAATGTGTAATCTTACCAGTGCAATTGCCAAAACCACTATGATGAAATTGGCTCTCATGGGGACCATCCACATGAGGCGGGTAATTCTAATAAACCTGTTCTCTGCAGCATAGGTTTCCTTTCCTGGGATGCTCCTCATGACATCCAGATTCATCTTACTATTTGATGGTTTCAGCAACAGAATGTGGGGACACATTAAAAGTGAGATTTTTGGTCTAACTGACCTTCATTTCTCAAAGTAATAATGATGGGGTGGCTTTTCTCTTTACCAAGCTGAGTGTTTCATGCTGTAGGATGAATTTGTACAGCAGTGGTAATAGTACTAACAGAGCTACTGACTCTGCATCCACCTTCCTCTTCAGAAGACAACTGATGGTCTAAGCACATTTAGAAGGTAAGACACGGCACAAATTCTTGACAAGGCAAACAAAACATTCTGGTTACCTCATGGAGAGAAAGTTATGAGGGTGCAAAACTTCCATCAAAGCTACTTTGGACAATTTTAAAACGTATACAGTGGCACCCCTGGTAACGAATTTAATCCGTTCCGGCGTCACGTTTGTTGTGCAAAAAATTTGTTAGGTGGGATTGGTTTTCCCACAGGAATACATGTAAAACCAATTAATCAATTCCAAGTCCCACGAAAACTTCCATATAAAGAATGTATTACACACCTGTATGCACACATTTATTTATTATTGTGATTTGAAAAGGAAGTTATGTTAATTATCTGAAACAGAATGCATGATATTAGTTCTAAAAATGATTTATAAAAGCACCTTGCCTTGGCTTATGACTCGGCAGTGATGAATGTCGTCCTGCAGCCTGTGTCAGCGGACTGGGTCTCCGTCTGCTGTGTGTGTTTTTCGGTGCGAGGTCCGCTAGGCTGCGTTTACTGCCGGTGGAGCTGCCAGCGGAGGCTACTGTTGTTAGCAGGTTGCTAGCTTAGTAGCTTCTGGTATTAGCACATGCTGTGGACCATAGTTTGGGCACATGTGCCTGTAATTGAGCTGATTTTGTGTTATCGCCACTCAAGTAACTCTGGTTTAGTGTTGTGTGTTGCACCTGTCTCGTGGGCTGCACGCATTTTGTAGGCCTTTGTTTACTGATGTTGTCTGAGGCTATTGTTGTTAGCAGGTTGCCAGCTTGGTAGCTTCTGGTATTAGCTAGCTAGCTACTAGTTTGGGTGTCATGTCCGGGAACAACACACTCACTTCCGGGTGGGCGACAGTTCACCTCTGGATCTCTCTTTTGTAACGTAATTTTTTTCCTTAGCTGGGACATGTTTTTGGCTGATTTTTTTTTTTTTCTTCGTTACCTGAAAATTTTGTTGGTAGAAGTGTTCATTACCCGGGTTGCACTGTTTTTTTTTTTGTGTAATACATCATTCCATACATGTCCTTCAGTTTACAGTTTGGATGTCTCCAGTATTAATGTGGAATGTTGAAAATAAAGAGATATCAGTAAAGGAGAAGATGTGTCCTGATGATTGACTGGTAGTGTAACTTGTTTGTGCTATAGTTGAGGTCGAGTGCTGGAGAGGTGTGTTTCCCAGGTGGGAAGAGAGACCCCAGTGACGAGGATGATGTGTACACAGCCCTGAGAGAGGCGGAGGAGGAGATTGGTCTATCACCTGACCAAGTACAGGTGGTCTGTAGATTGTTTCCCATCATCAATAAGGTAATCAGTCAACCAGAGATTACTACTGAAATTGTATGGGTTATATATTTAATATGAACTACCAGTCAAAAGTTTTAGAACACACCTGTTTTTTGTTGAAATTGAAGCAGTTGAAGTTCAATAAAAAGCTTGAAATGGTAGGTTAAAAAAGGAAAGGTTACCCCAAAACTGAAAAATAATGTACATGTCAGAATTATACACAAAGGCCTTTTTCAGGGAACAAGACAAGTGTTAACAACTTAAAGCTGTTCTGCAACAATGGAGGGTGATCAAGCCTTGAAAGTTGGTGCAAATTCCTACAAGTGTCCCAAGTTTGATTAATTAAAACGATGTCTCTCTGAATAAAAGTAGTTTTAACACAGTTTGAGTGCCTTTTGAGGCTTAAGGAAACTGCTCACTGACATCTTGACTTTCTTCATTCAAGTTCTGTTAGAAAAACCTAATTTTTAAGTGTTATGATGGTCTGTCTCTTCTGTTTTTGTTCCTTTTCCTCACCATTTTTATAGAAACAACACTTTCTGCATGTCTTGTTCCCTGGAAAAGGCTTTTTTGTATAATTCTGAAATGCATGTTATTTTTCAGTTTTGAATAACCTTTTTTTTTTTAAACCTCTGGCAGGTCAGCACTTCCCTTTGTACCATTTCACCCTATTCATTGCAATTGAACTGCTTGAATTTCAACAAAGAAATGGAGAAGTTGGGGTGTTCTAAAACATTTAACTGGTAGTGTATAACTGATACCGCGATTTCTTGAACTGTCCATTAAAGCTCCAAGATCATACATTTTAACCTACAAGTAAAGCCACTCAAAACACTGATTCCTGACAAAAATTCTTTACTACAACTTGAATTAGAACTGAAATGTTTGGAATATAAAAAAAAAATTCTGCTCAAGTATGGAGATCTGGGTATACATCTTGGACCCTTGTAATCATCAACTTGCATAGTAACTAATTTACAACCATTTTTCATGTAACTTTTTGGTTTTCTAACAGACAGGACTGTTGGTGACGCCAGTGGTTGGATTCATAGATGAAACATTTTGTCCCTGTCCAAATCCAGCTGAGGTCAGTGCTGTGTTCCCTGTACCTCTGGATTTCTTTACCAGTAAGAAGGACCACTTTGCTGCTCACGGTGCTGCTGGGATGGCAGGACCAGTGCACTCTTTCTTATTTGTGGACTCTGAATGTGGAAGCCGGTATCACATCTGGGGCCTGACTGCTGTGTTGGCCATACTGGTGGCTACACTTGCCCTCAAGAAAAAACCTGAGTTTGATATTGGTTTTGACTCTGAGAATGCACAGTCCTTTTTTGAACTAATTTTACAGAGAAGAATTAGTAAACTCTAACAGTTTCTCCATTAATTGTGTGTGTGTGTGTGTGTGTATGTATATACATATATAAAATAAATTGTAATACATTTGTTTTTATAAATACAACCATTGACTGTACTCTTTTACTGTGTTGCTTGTGGTTTTGTTCAGTGTGCATCTTTTGAACAGCTGTATTTTTAAAAGTATTGGCAGATGCCAGTGATGCCCCTCAACCTCCTTCCAAATCAGGACTTCAACTACACCTGAGTTCTAAGTTTGGTGACCTTAGGCCTCTCCATTTATGGGTAATTACTCTTAGAAGAAAATTATACAATTTAAACTTTGACCTTCACCTTAAGTCCAAGGTCACCCATTTTCCAGCTTGATGAAGACTTTGACCTCATACACATTTGGTCGAAGTTTAACTCCTGAATGGAAAGCCCTGGGTTATCACTTTAACTAGTTTGACACCCACCAGCAGGGTGTTTGCTATACACCTTCAGCCCAGAGGATGAGGGGTAAAAACTGAACAAAATGATCAGCTAAATGACCCAAAATGTCAGGCAACTCCCTTTGAGTTATAACCTGCAGTATTTTTGTAAAACTCATCCTTCAGGTGTCAAACTTGACAGAGATATTTAATAGACTCCTATGGTATCAATTTGCATTACTTCCTTGTGGAATTTTCACGATGACAAGCTGGATGTTGAAGCCTGCCCAGCCACTTGAGTGATGACAATAACTAAAAATCTGAATTCAATGCAAACTTTCTAGCAACTTTTCCTATATTGTGCATCTAAAACAAAGACAAGAGAAAAATCCAACTGGAACTTTCTCAGTTTTTTATTAATTCATTTAACGTAGCAGCAGGATTACAGATATAAACAGAAGAGTATACAAATGTCCAGACCAAGGCAAAGTACATGTTAATAATAGTTCAGATGTATGATAACACACTGGGGTTGACCTTTTCCCCTACTGCAGGGTCTTAAGGCTAGATACTAAAGATCAAGCTACACAGAACGGATACAACAGAACTGTTGGAGAATGTGAAATAGAAAGCGAACTAGGAAAAGTGAGCAAACTGATTACACACGAAATACGGCTCACACTATTGGCAAACAGTTAATTTATCATGGTTGCTCCTTTTGATCAAGCATTTCACAGCAACAATAGTAATGTTGACAAGCACATCAACACGAGAAAGCTCTCCATAAACAGTCTCATCCCTTTTACCTCACATATACAAATCTCATGAGGCATAAAAGTAAAATCTGAAAAATATAGAACAGGCTGACAATTCACCGATGAAGCTGCACATTATTATGTTGAGAGTAATCACTGATATCTTGCAATGGATTTCTAAAGAGGACAGTTATTATTAAATCATATTGGTATGGACTATGCTTATTTGAAATGAAAATCACCGAGTGTCCTGACGTCAAACAGTCCTAGAGAAATGAGGGACAAGGAGGCAAGTCGCGATGACACAAAAGGGACACCAGTAAACACAGCAGAGTAACGGTTCAGTTATCAAGGCACACAAAGTTCTGTTGAAAGCATCACAATTTAAATTCAAGATACCCCTGCAGTGTATTTCACATTTAAATATACATGGATATTCATTTACATGAATGAAGGACAAAACCTATATTGTTGAAAGATTTGTGTGCTATACTTTACCACCATAAATCAATGTTTCACATGTTTTTTTTCCAGATGGAAGTGGCTATTTGAAGAGTCAGACTGAGCATCCTGGATTGCTCAAAGTAAAATGACTGGATGTGAGAACATGAATTAGAACACAATCCAAGACAAAACAATCAGACAAATGTAGAGAGAAATGACAGTTTGTGCCACCCCCAAACCCCTCTGCCTCAAAATATACGTTCTCCAAAACTGTAATTGGTCCGATGTTAGATGTAGAGCAAGCTCTAGTTCCACACCATGAGGTAAAATTTACATTCATCAAAAGTCACAGGTTGGCTTTCTGTGTTGGTATGGCTTTAAGAGGCATTACTGTTCCACACTTCTGCAACATCGTGTGCTATTAAACTCCCCTAAACAAGAGGAATGGAATGCTTGGAAACATCACTACTGCGCTCGAACCTGATCTACAGTTAATGGATGAGTCAAAGTGCCATCTGAGATGCATGATGTAGAAAAGGAAAATAAACTGCGCACGCTTGCACACACACACACACACACACACACACACACACACCCACACACACACACACACACACAGACTAGACA
>JAQQAE010010056.1:0-14283 GCA_029823295.1 Pseudamia nigra
AAAGCTGTGTGTCATCAGCATAACAATGAAAACCTAGGCCATGCTTTCTTATGATGTCACCTAAAGGCAGCATGTAACGTGTAAGAAGTATTGGTCCTAGTACTGAGCCTTGCGGAACGAAAAAGACACAAAAGACGTAAAAATATTAAAACAAGATGCAAAATGACAAAAAATAACATACATAAATGTTAGTTAAAGAAAAATGTGTTAAATATCCCAGAACATGTATTTGTGGTGTGTGGGTTTCTGAACGCAACCTTGGGCTGACCCTTCCTTTCCATTCAAAAAGACACTAGAGTTCTTTTCTTTACTCCAGGCTTTGGGGGCGTTGGTAGGAGCCTAAAGTGCTAGTTAGAATGTTTCCCAGAGGTGGTGAGTAGCTTTGCTGGTTTTTCAGACTCATGTCACCTCACAAACAACCCTACTCACAGTCATTTTCTTTTTTTTGTCCAGCTTCATAGAGTGTTTGAATCATTTTCTTCAATTGCCACATTTAGTTAGTTGTACTTGTTTTGCCCACGTTACATTTAGTTGTACTTGTACTTTGTTGCATGTGAGTAGATGCCTGGGCACACAACACAGGATGGTTAGGTTTGCTGGGCTGCACTGAAGGTGAGTAGGGGTCTCACCCCTGGACACTCCTTGTGTAGTCTGCCTCTCCACATGAGACCTCAACTTAGTTTGTTAGCGTGCATTGGTTTTCTGTATTTTCCATTCGCTCTTAATACGGATGTGCTAAAACTTCACCAAGCAGTGTTAAACAAAGTCATATTACAAATACTTACCCACAACTGCAGTCGAGTGTATCTCAGGTAAAACTATGAACATATTGAATAAACAGATGATATGAAGGTCCGATTCCTCCCGTGAGACTAGTTACCATAGCAACATGTCAATCAAACCCCAGCATGGCAGTAATTTGTCAGATTATTTGCTGTAATATCTTAATAACGGAGCAAAAAGTTAAAGATGGACCAAATCACTTATTAGAGGATCCAAATAAAATGTTTGAGACATGTCATGTCATGACTCATGACAAAACATTTTTCGCTTAGTGTTTTCAGAGAGAATCTGATGTAACTCCATACTACAGGACAGTCTGAACTCCACACTGTCCTCTAGTGGATGTACTGTGTATAGGCGCATGAAGGCATGAAGGCCAGTATGCAAAGTATGTATTGGAGTATGAAGACCAGTAACGTTTGATGTCCTCACAGCTTCATGTTTTAGCCTGTTTCATTATTTCTGTGTGTGTCTGCATGGCAGTGGCATTGTTTTTTTTTTTTAAACGACAGCAGCATTAATGTACCTCCCACTGAAATCCAAGACTACAGCTCATTTTCCGGGCTTGTGGAAGTAGCAGCTTTGACACCAGCACTCCAAAAAAAAAAAAAAAAAAAAACCCTGTCATTGATAGACGAAAGAAAGTCAACCCACTTTCCAAACCGAATGCATCCAGTCAGGCTCTGCGGAGTCTGACCGTGAATGTCAAGCTCTATCTCTGGCTAACAAGCTAACCGCAGTTCATTATGCAACCCAGACAGAGCAGGAAAAGAACCACTCCATCTGCCAAAAGCGACTCCAAATCACTCTAAGAAAAAGAAAGGAGTCTAAATCTGTGAGTACACCATATTAGTCCCGGAATGCCCTTTGACAGCTCTCACCAGAGGACGAGAAGCCTGTTGCATCCGGTGTGTGTAGGTGGACTGAATGAGAGCTAAAAGAAGGCAATGTTTGTCTCAGCCCGACTTGTCATGTGGCTGCAAAAGATGATGGTCTATTTTCTAATACTGTGGGAGGAAGAATTGGTCACCCTGCCTGTGCATTGAAAAAAAAAAAGCCCATCCATATCTGTTTTAGAAGCGAGCTGTGGGAGGAGGCGGCTGCTCTGTCAGACCATCCATCCGGAATGAACACATGTACAGTATATGAAGCATAGAAACCTGAAATGAAGTTGAATGACGTGTTTTACACAACGATATTTAATGAAACCGAAAAAAATGCTGTGTTAACCTTTTTATTTCATCATGCTTTCATTTTTAACTCTCCACATCTCCAGGTCCTGCTCACTTTATGCGCCAACAACTTCATGACATAGAACAGCTTTCAGCTGTTTGGGGCATTTTTGTTTGTTTCCGTCATTGTTTTGTTGCTTATTTTTCTTGATTTTTGTTTAGTTTTGTTGCTTACGTTGTTCATTTTGCTGCTTATTCTGTTCATTTACTTGCTTATTTTGTCCATTTTGTGTCCATTGTGTTGGTTATTTTTCAATTTTGTTCATTTTTTGTCTGTTTTGTGGCTTATTTTCTTTATTTTGTGGCTTTTGTTTGTTTTGTTTGTTTGTTTTGTTTGTTTGTTTGTTTTGTCACTTTGTTTTGTGGCTTAGTTTGTTTTTGTGGCTTAGTTTGTTTCTCTTCCGTATTTTTCGTCTGTGTTATTGCTTGCTTTGTTGCTTATTTTTTTTCAATTTTTTTGTTTATTTTGTACATTTTCCTCATTGTGTCAGTTAATTGTGTGTCCATTCTGGTGGTTATCTTTTCAATTCTATCCATGTTTTGTTGCTTATTTCATTCATTTTATTGCTTATTTTGTTCATTCAGTTCACCTTCTGATTAGAATTTGTGCTCATTTTGTTTCTTACATGATTCATTCTTCAAACTTGGACACCACCGACTCTACCCTGAAAACTAAATGCTCCGATGCTGCTGCCATCCTTGGCCTTATGCATAGATGCAGCCGCCCCTCAGCATGTCATTCAGAAACTGGTGTTAATCACTATGTAATGCTGAACTTGAAGGATTCTCTGTGACCCTAAGGTCGTAGGTGACCCCCAGCTGGTTGTTTCTGACAATGTGCCCATCAGTCAGGTCTGCTCATACCTTGGTGTATGTATTGATTACCACACTGAGCTGGAAGCCTCATATTTTCTGTGGATCGTACAGAGTTGAGCAGAATCTAATAGGGTCATCCCTCAACTCTATGTCCCCACATTTGTCACTAGAGGCAGGATTAAAGGGTTAAGTTTGCATTAGGGTTCGGGTCAGGCTTGGTCAACCCAGTGAGGAGAAAAGAGGCTTCAGACACACCCACAGGCAGACAGACTTTTCTCTATTATAATTAGGTTACTTCAAATTTGACTCAGTTCAGTTTTGTTTGTATAGCTCCAATCAATCCAAGATTATCTCTAGGCGTTGCACAATTTACGGCGTCAAAGACTATACAGAGAGCAAACCAACAGAACCTCCTCGAGCGACTCTCGGCTCTGTGTCCCCCCAGAGGAGCTGGAGGAGGGGGCTCAGGAGAGGGAAGTCTGGACTTCTCTGCTTAGGCTGCTGCTCCCGAGACCCTGACCAGGATAAGAGGAAGATGATGAATGGATGGACTAATATGTAATGTAGGCTGTATGGGTCGTTCAATATGTACTTGACTTTATTTTACACCTGAGTGATATAGAAAAGGGAATAAAAGTGTGTATTTCTGTGTCTGTTTTGATGTTTCTTGTTTTCTGTCCGGGTGCAGATGGACAGAGTCCAAAATGAATTCCTCCACAGGGACAAAGAAGTACACTGAACTGAAGTGAATATTTAACAATGCCAACTAATTGTAATAAACATTCTTCCTTCGTCTCCCTAATGAGAAGGAGTTTGTTCATTTATTTAATTTTGATTTAATGTCATTAAATCTATCAAATCACGGCATGAAATTAAAATAAATCAAACGACGCTTAATATTTTTCCATTTTAACATCTTGATTTTTGTGCAGTTTGTTCTCCTTCTTGCATCATTTACATCACTGTTTACATTTTCATCTTTTTTAAGCAGTCATGCGGTATCTGAATTTTCATCATTTTGTGTCTTTGTGTCCTTTTTATCTTTTTCCAAGGTTTGTTTTTTTCCCTCTTTTTCATGTTTTATATCATTTTGCATCCTTTTTTGCTTATTTCTCATTTTGTCTCAATACATGTTTTAACCACTAGTAATCATCTGATTTGTTCATCTTTACTCAGGATGAAAAATGAGACTTAAAGCTTCAATATAACAAAGATTTGAAAAATTGTCCAGTGACGGAAGTAAATGAAATAAACCACATCATCCACAAAAAACAGAGACCCAATCCTGAGGCCACCAAACCAGACCCCCTAAACAATTAACATTAAGAAAAAAATACTTAAAATAATGAACAAATGTCACAACAATGAACAGAATGATCCACAAAATTATCAAAAATAATCAGAAAAATCTGCAACAATGAATAAAGTGTTAAACAAGTGTACAAAAACAATGACAAATGAACTAAATGATCAAAAAAATTAAATGAATAATCAAAAAATATGAACAAAGTATGACTAAAAGGAACAAAGATGAACAGATTAACCAACAGGACGAATGAAAACAAACAAAATAATGAACTAATTGGTTTTCCTATAAATGTTTTCTGACTCTAGACGCACTTGTGTTTTTTTTCTTTCTCTTTACAAGTGGCTCATTCGATTGCCAAGGTTGTTGCCCCCGCTGTTTAAATTATTGTAAATGACAAAATAGCTCCATCTGGTGTCTGTACATCTTATTGCAACTCGAAGAGCCCGACAGATTTATTCTTGTACTCTAAGATTTTCTTGTTTCTTTACAGTTTTTACATTCTATTCAATGTTTTTCAGTCAAATTCAGTCAGTTTATGGCTGTAACTTAGCCACATTGACGTCAGAGACAGCCACCTTTCATTAAAAAATGACTCTGATGAAGAACAAGCTGACATTTTTAATATTCCCTGTGCTATTTTTAGGAATTTAATGTTGACTCAGAGGGGAAGACGTCATGGACAAGTGCCAATTCACCAAGAATAAACATGTCTGCGTGAGTAAAAGCACCCTGGAAATTCGGTCCTCCAACTACATGAACTCTACAGATGAAAAAATAAAATCACTGAAAACCACGTTGCTTCATGGTTGCCGGTGACAGCGAGATCCAACCTGAACTCCCGTCATGTTACATCTGCTAAATCCCCACTGCCTTCGTCTCCCAGGGCCTCGGCAGCATGCATGCACCCTGAGAGGACTTGTGCAATTACATTATACACACCAAGAGATGAAATGAGAGGGGAGGCTCTGATAGAGTCAGCAAGACAGAGGGAAAGAGATGGAGATGAGGGAGGAAAACAGAGAAAAGACAGGACAGCCAGGGAGATAAAGAGGGATGAAACACGATGGGGATATGACAGAGCGAGGGATGCCTGAGTCAGACAGGGATGAACGAGAAGACAGCAATTATCTGAGCGGATATCAAGAGACAGCGGATGAATTTATCAATCTTCAGGTTTTAAAAGAAGCACAGATGAAGGGCGAAGTGAGAGGAAGAGATAAGAGGAAAGAGAAAAGATCAATGCTAGAAGGGGTAGTATGAAAAATCAGAGAGGTTGGAAGTAAAATGGGAAGTACAGTAGGAGGAGGACCAGAGTGTGGATATCGATCAGTGATTAAATTAGAAATAGCCATTTAGGTGGATGTAGGAGCATGCAGGCACATGTATGCCATCGTCCCTGCAGCCTGTCCTGCATCCGCCCTGGGGCCTCCTACCAGTTGGACATGTCCAAAAAATCTTTCAGGGAGGGGTCCAGGGGGCAGATGCCCGAGCCACCTCAACAGGCTCCTCTGGATGTGGAGGAGCTACTCTACTCTACTGGCCCTCAGTTGACAGACGCCAAGCTTGTGTAGTGTATTTTTTACCTAAAAATACACCGTGTGCTCTGCTATGTTTAACTATGTGGATATGATGGATGTTGGGGCATGATCGGGTTGATTGTACTGCAGACAGATAGAATGGGAAAGGAATTTAATGAGGATACATTCAGAGCCACATGCGGTGAGACTCAGGGATGCACAGTAAAAGGAAAGGAATTTGAGGTTCATACTTAAGAAGAGGACCCATTCAGATCCATGTGTGGGTAAAATCAAGGCGTTGAATATGCATACGATTGTAAGGAGGAGATATTATAGTTTGATGCATTTCCAAGCTTATAAAACTTGTGTCAAGGAATAGTTTGGGGGGATCGGAATCTGACCTGCGATGCCTCTCTTTCTCTGCAGAGAATGTGTTGATGTGTGATGTTTCAATAAAGGAAGATTGGACTGATCACCTCCAGCCTTGCAAAGATTCTTCATTTCATTTGAGCCTAAATCAATTTACAACACTCTGCATTTGTCAATGTGATTATGAGAGTGGGATCAAATCTTACACAGCTCTGAGCTCATATATACAAGTTTGGAGTCAGTGTGGACATGAGGAACAACAGAATAAAGCTGTCTGATACATTCTGAGTGACAAGTTGTCTGCATTCACATATTCATCATATAAGAATATGTTACCTCTGATAAAATATATTAGGATGGAATTGACTTTGTGTCAAATCCCTATTAAATATCTGAAAATGTTTGCAATGCAGTGAACAGAGTTACCAGGGGTTTGGTCTTATGATTCATTTCCTGGTGGATGTGCATGAATTATCTCTGTTGCTGACCCATACGTCTGGGTCTGTTCTCCAGAACTGGTCCGAGTCCAGGGAAGATGTTTGACTTGGTTCGACACCAGCTGCCCCGGAAACTGCATTTGTCATTTTTATTTTAGTTGGCTCATCTGGACGTTTTCTTTTGGATATATTGTTTCATGGTCAGAGTAGTTCTTCTTGGTCATATTCTGCATCTTCAATTTCGTAAAACGAGGAGCAGAAGCAGAATAATTAGAGCCACCAGATTTATGACGCTGAACACTTCATGCGCTGAAAATGAAGAGATACGACATTTGAATGAATTCCATGTGGACATCGGTGAACTGTGGTTTTTATGCCTGAGTCTGCACTGGTTTCTACTCTCACTGAGCTGCAGGGACTCTTCATCAGCTCTGAGCAGACAGCGGTGAGACAAAGCTACAATGGCGTCACATATGTAACATTTATAATTATATACGTCAGCAATAGGTTTTCTATTTAGAGCCTTGAATAAGGAGCCTCTGAGAACAACTACCTGCAGCCTGCTAATGCAATCACAGGTGTACATGTGGGATGTGTAAGGAATATTTATAAAATAGGGATTGTTAAGATGGAAGATGCATTGTTACAAAACTATGTTAATTTAGCTGATGTGTGCTGCTTTCTTTGATGCATAAATCCAAGCTACAGCATGCCACCTCAACAGGAATACATAAAATGTTGATTTTAGCTCCAGGAGGTAAAATAAATTGTCTTTAGACATTTTGGTGGCATTTACATAAGTTTAGGGGGTAATCTGTTCATTGCTTTGGTGTGACAAAACTCTACAGGATATTTTGGGGCAGTTGGCCTCCTGGTCTAAGCATCGGAGGTGATAAATAACAAAGGTTGAATTGCTTTGACTTGGACCCAGGAAGAAGCATTCCTTTGTTTAAACAAGACAAATGTTTTGTCTTTAGAATCGTGAATCAGAGACTCTCCTGTTCACGATGTAAGTTTGTGTTTGCTGCTTACAGTAGCTTGAATTATGATTGTACTCAAGTGATCTGATAGGATTAAGTTAAGTTTGTGCACAACTTAAGTTAACATAGTGTACATAACCCTGGATGGAAGATAAAGAACATCCTACATCACACACGAGTTGAGACTTGTGGGATTATGTTCACTTGAGACTAGAAGAAACACCCACAAGACAGGTGCTTTTTCTTTGACAATGTATAAAACCTTGAGGAATTAAGGATTGGGGGTCATTCATTCCTCATAGCATGCCGAGGGACCTGTGCTTTGTAATTTTACATGTGATGATGAATATTAAATTGGCTAAACTTAAAATTATGGTTCTTCTCATCCTTCATCCAATGCAAGTAACAGAGAATTTTTCTTATAGATGCGGGTGAAACTAACCCTAACCCTATCTTTATAAATACTTTACATTATCATCAAACACAGCTGTGAACATTAGTAGTACTGTACAGTAAAATATTTATCATTTGTTAACAGAATGATGTGACTTTTGATGAAACAATACCATGATCATAAAATGAACAAATATCTAAAAATATGACAATGGTTTGATTCAGTACAACCTTTGTTAAATTTCTCTTGGTGATTCTCAGCCTTATGGGTATTTGCTTCGCTCTGGTCGTTGTATGTCATGAAACTTGAGAGTAAAATAAGAGCCCTGTGTTCATTCGGATGCATCTGCTGCCGTTGCATTATAATATCGTCATGCTTGCAAGCTGCCACAATGTTTAGAGCTCAGAACAACCTCGACCTTTGGCTTCCCGTTCAAGTAAATTCGAGTAAGAAATTCTGTGCTGACCTTTGGATATTAGTACCCGTGCATCGTGTCTTTGCAGCAAAAAAGTCTGTGCACATCTGGCTCCAAGTGAACATTTCATAAGACCTTTACCTAGTTTAAACCCATGCAACATACAGTAAATCTAAGACTAGCCAAAAAATTTAAATCCTCATAAAGTTCAACCCTGTGGCACTTTATTAGCTTGTTATGAATCAAAGCATTCTATCCAAATGTAACAGAAATTATATGTGTGAGCTGTGTTGTTCTGTGCCACTTTGGAAACAGGCCCTAAGTGCATGAAGGGAACGAACAAACCTTTTAGACCATGACACTGCAGTTTGAAATGCAGCTGAACACCACTCCACATTCTGAGCTCAAATCTACACTTTCATATTCTAATATACCCTTGATATTCTGAAAACCTCTATTTTTTTACTGTAAATTGTTTCACATATGTTTACATGTTGTTTGTTTCACTCTTAATTTACAAAATCATCAGAAAATGACTTACCAGTTACCAGTGAAAAAAATTTAAGGAATATAATAATAAATTCAGGTACAAAGTCTTGATCCAAAGTTTGGGAAAGGCAGTGTGAGTTGAATTTAGAAAAACAAAGAACAATTTTTTAAAAATGTATAAAAACCACTAATAATTAAATTCTCAAGAGAAAATTAGCAGCTGCATCAATGATGTAAATAACAAAATACACTATATTCCCATATTAATATTTAGCCTCATCCTATTAGTGCAGCTTAATTTAATTCTCATTTTGTCAAACAAAACTCACTTTTCCAAATAATACAGACTGACAAATATAAATGTGATAAGATCATCATATTTGGTGTGTTGACCACCTGTCTAAATATCCAACGTCAGATTTCAAGGTGACATATTCTACTTGTTTTTCTTTCTTTTCATTTTTTTTAAACAAAGTTAAGTTTTCCACGGCTTAAATTAAACATCAGCGCCAAGTCCTTCTCAGATTGTATTATGTGTTAAAGCTGTTTCAGTGCCTGTCGGTGCCATGGATACATCATATAGATAGCCTGCTAAATCCCAAGGTTATCCTGGTGGTTCTGATGGTTCTAGTGGTCTTTGAGGGCTGACGGCTGGATGCAGGGACGGATGGATGGTTGGATGGATGGATGGATAGACAGATGGTTGAAGCATGGATGGGTGGACGAACAAATGTATGGATAGACAGACAGATAGATGGATGATGGATAGACAGATGGACGGACAGACAGACAGATGGATGAATGGATGGATGGATGGAGGAAGGGAGGGAGGGATGGAGGAATGGATGGACAGATACATGGATGGATGGACAGGTGGATACATGGATGGATGAATGGATGCATGAGGTGCAAAAAACGTCCACAATTGCCTGCTGATACAGAGAAATTTAAACAGCTTGTTTAAGATGGTGTTAAATGAAAAGCGCCTGTGCGACTCTGTATAACCTGTTTTATTCTGGAAGATGAAATAAAAATGTCTCCTTTAATCTAAGTCTCATTTAATCTAAACCCAGGTACAGTGTAAATGGGCTGTAAATCTCTGACAAACACAGTTTTAGAGACAAACAATCCCTGCTAAACTCCTGCTTTCAACAGGACCTCTGCTTATAATTGCACTCCAGTAGAGCATTTTGGATAAAGTGTCCTCTGACATTACTTGCCACATCTGAGCCTCTGAGCCTCCAGCAGCAACAAACACAATAACAACATGGCTTGTGCCAGATGCTGGGATGTTTCTGTGCGCACCGTGACGTACAGTACGACTGGACCGGACAGCCGGCTGTAAATCAGATGGAGGTAACAGTTCCCTGATAGACTCAGACTCAGACAGCCTAATCTGGCTAATGGCTCCATCCCACTCTCACTGATGGATGGATGTCTGTGCATGAGTGTGTGCACTTACAGTCTGGCAGTTACAAGTGGTGCATGTTGAACGTGGTACAGTAATGTTACATAATTGCGAGACTGGTGGGAGTTTTGAAGATACAAGTCCAAAACATGAGACTGTGAGGATGTAACAGTTAGACGTGATCTCAGAGTTGCACCCATCGCGGTTACCATGCTAACTAGCTCTCACCGGACTGTCCTAATACCTCTTTGCGCTTCTATCCAGCTGGAGGAAAACTCCCCATTGTTATGTCCAGTCTGCCCTCAGTCAAATGTACTTCTATTCATAAGACAAAGAAGAATCAAAGGAAAAAGGAGCACAGCCAGTTTGTGCTGAACTAGATCAGCTGGAGACGGTCGACGTCACTGCCATCTGTTGTGTGGCTGCTTCATAGAATAGATCTGATTGTTGACAAAAGTTCTCAATAACATTAATGACAGATATCTTAAATTCGATGCAAGTTATTTGTACACAATGGAATTGAACATAGTGTGGTTGGAGGGAATGTTGACCCTGCCTACGTGAGACCTGTGGTCAGCTGGCTCCAGCTGTCATTATCTGGTTAGGGCCCCTCACTCAGGGATACAAGTTGCACTGCCCTGGGTTTTACCATTGGTTTGGGAAAGGCAATAAACCTGAATGGAAGTTACAAAGGTACATTCTCAGCCAGGATAGTCTGATGACATATGGTTTATGTTAACTGCTGCAGATCACATCAAGACCATCATATCTTCACCGTCTCAACACCCACCTGTCTCAGCATTATGTAACATTACTGTATCGCATTCAACATGCTCCTAAAGTTACCAGCAATTGACACATAATTCTGTTTTACCAAGTCACCATGACATTTTCCCTCCAAAAACATCTCATCTTTGCTTCTTCCACCCATGTCAATGTGGCAAATCTTACAATATTCTATCAATCTGTATCTGACACACCTGCTAAGTCATTTTTGCCACAGGTGTGACTGGATTATTTGCAAAATGAAACGTGCGCTAATTCCACTAATGCGCTGTGTTGGCTCTAGGCTGGATCAGCTGGAAGGACAGCATCACGTGGCTGTGATTGGTTCATCAGATGTATCTATGCTGCTAATGCCATGAGCATTGTTCACTCATTGCTCTAAGCATGAGTGGCATCTCACACTCAGTGCATATTGGTTGTTGTATATGATGCTCTTCAGAGACTAACTTGGCAAAAAGAATCATTTCTACCACTCAGTTCATATTGATCAGGGGTCTAATGCGCTCCACTCTTCATCACATTTTTAAACAAAATCATATGTAACCGTCCACTTTAAATATGTATAATTACATAAAATGAGTTGTTTAATAGTTCTGTTTAAATTTTTTTTTTTACCTGACTGGACCTCCAGCCTCTTCTTTGGTTGTTTCTGTTCACGCTTTAAGCCCCTCTTTATTTCTTCTTTGTTGGTCCCTTCATCTATTTTCTTTCAATTATCCATGAACATCCTTGCTTTCTTGACTAAATTAGGTTTTTTTCCTAATTTTTGGGGTTATTTGGTTCCTTTTTGTACATTTTCTTGGTCAGATTGTGTATTTTTTCAGTTTCTTGATTATTTTGTTCAATTTTATTATTGTTCTTGATTATTTTGTTCATTTTGTTGCATATTTTCTTTAATTTTGATCATTCTTCGTGAGTATTTTGTTCATTTTTGTGCATGTTCTTGATTATTCCCCTAATTTTTGTTCATTTTATTGAGCGTTCCATTTATTTTTAGCCACTTTTCTTCATTATTTAGTTCACTGTTGCCCATTTTCTTGACTATATTGTTTTTTTTCATCATTTTTTGGGTAAATTGGTTCCTTCTTGTGCATTTTCTAGGGCCAATTGTTTAATTTCTTCAGTTTCTTGATCAATTTATTCAGTTTTACTCATTGTCTTTCTTTCTTTTTCAGACAAACTCTGCTCTGTTGGATTACACCTTTAGAAAGGACTGTCTTACATCCAGCTAATGAAGAAAAACTCTAAAATGTCGTGCCATAATTTTCTAACAAAGCACTCGCTCCCCTTTTTGAATTTTAGTCTCATATTTTACCATCTGCACCTTCATTTTCTCTGATCCGTTTGATCAGTCACGTCGTCAGCAAAGAGGATGAACAAAGACAACGAACTGTGATGAAGTGACGCGAACACAGAGAGGGCGAGAGAGAGAGAGAGAGAGAGAGAGCGCCTGGTGCTGCATGAGTAAGAATAAAAACCTCCCATGAGCTGCACTCACTGCATTTTCATGATTCCCTATGTTCAGCTGTGCTCCTCTCCAAAACCTTTGTAGAGTGTTGGTCTAAAAAAAAAAAAAGAAATCTCTTTTGTCCTGTCCCCAAGGTTTTATGTGATTCGTAAAAACACACACGACCACAGCTCATTAACAATAAAATGATTCATACTGCTGAGAGTGGTGCACCAGACACGTGAGCTGTAGCAAAGACGCTGTGTGACAGAAGTTATAGTGGTAATACAGACATTTGCACGTGTCTTGCAATAAGTGCCTTCAGATGCAATGAATAAAAAGCATTTGTCCGGGAGCAGAAGTTACACAAGGCAGTTTTACGGTGAAGAGGACCGTGGTACATCCTTACAGGTCAACTTAAATCCGCAGGTCATAGAGAAGTCACATAAATGATTTAACGTGCACAGGGTCCACGGGCCTGAACATTTTCAGTTTGTGGAGAAAACCAGGAGAAGCTGTGTGCAGAAGGGAGAGGACGGCTGAATATGGAGGGAACCTTATTACCTCAGACACATTTACAATGCCGGTTAATCAGATCTCAGGTCAGAGAGACTGAGGTCAGCAGTCATAAATCAGTTTTAGTCTTTGATTCATCCATTAATAGATGGACAGCACTCAGTGCACAAACCTTTACCCACAATGCCACTACTCATAGAAGCAACAGACCTTTTTCACCGGGAACATTTTGCCTCGTGTCAGCAGAAAAACAAAGGTGATGGATGAACAAACCAAAGCCCCGAGTGGAAATGCCGCTTAAATGGACTGAAGCCATGGTGAATGAATCAAATCTTTTTTGTATATTTTCTGCCATAATGACATGAAAAGTCTATGACCTGTATGTAATTTGAAGCTGCAGTTCTTCCAACAGATACTAGACAGAGCTGTTTAGTCATTTGCACCACCTAAAACAAAGTAAGGAACAGATTTTGATTCCAATTCATTCATTAGACAAACTAGAAAATGGACAAACGCTGGAGTTTAATCAAGATCCCCAGTTATTAGCTCCAAAAACACTCAGCAGGTTGAGCCTCTACGATAAAAACTAAATGCATGAAGCAGCATTTTTAAACCAAGAAAATGTAACTTGCAAGTGTTGGTTTGTGAGATTTATTCAGCTTCAGTTTTTGGCAAGATGCAGTGATAGTGTTACACACTGCTACTGAGGCAAAGAAGAAGCCTTAAAAAGATCAGAGAATTTCTGCAGAAAATCTGACCCACGTCACATGGATGCATGCACGCACAATATGCCTCCATGCAGTTTCTCTTGGAGTCTGTTTTGTGCAAGACGTTCGTCTTTTATTGATGACTCCGATTGTAACACAAGTCTCTGGATCCTACACTCATAACAGCTTAGGAACGTATCCACAGCGTATCCAATTCAGAGAAGGAAAAACAGGTCATTAAATACTGACCAAGTCCATAAAACTGATTCCAACATGCAACTCCAATTCCAAAATAGGTGGGACACTGTGTAAAATTATTTTCAAATCTCATAAACCCATACTTTATACCCAACAGCACATAAAGATGTTTACCATCTTATGAAAAATATTCATTTCTCATTTTCCTGTTATCCTGGTCAGGGCCTTGGGGCAGCAGCCGTAGCAGAGAAGCCCAGACGTCCCTCTCCCCAGCCTCCTCCTGTTGCTCCTCTGGGGGGACCCCCAGATGTTCCCAAGCTAGTCGAGAGACATAGTCCCTCCAGTGTGTCCTGGGTCTGCCCGAGGGCCTCCTTACAGTTGGAGCTAGTTTTGGTAGCCAGGGATTGGACCACCCCGGGGGGGGGGGGGGGGGGGGGGGGGGGGGGGGGGGGGGGGGGGGGGGGGGGGGGGGGGGGGGGG
>JAQQAE010010057.1:0-14283 GCA_029823295.1 Pseudamia nigra
TAAGCAAAAAAATTGACAAAATAATCAAGAAAATATATATAATAAAATGAAAAAAATCAACAAAATCATTCAAGAAAATAAAATGTATTTTCTTTATTTTACTGATTATTTTGTAAATTAACAATTAACTAAATAAGCAAAAAAAAGAAAACATATGTAGCAAAATAGTCAAGAAACTGAAGAAAAATAATGAAAAAATATACAAAATAATAAAGAAAATTAACAAATTGAAAAAACAATCATCCAACAAGTACAAGGCCTATAGGTACTCAGAACACTTCCAACAGTGTGATTCCATTTGTGAATTTCTCTGTACATATATTGACAAATTGTGAGCTCTATGTCCTCCATAACTCCACCTTATAGACTCACCGTGTTTGCCCTGCGACTTCTTGGTGGAAATTGAATTTCCTGTGAATGAGGTGTGAAGTCTGCCTACGTATATTTATTGTATATGTGAAATAGTTCTCCACAGAAGAAGAAAGAGGGATAAAGGTGAGAATGAGGCTATAATGAAGTACGGAGTTGGATGCTGTTTGCAGTGTACAGTAGTTCTTGCTTATACCTGTCTTTCCATCTCTTTCCTTCATCCGATGGGGGTCTGCACATCTCCTGTGGTTGTTCAGAAATTAAACCTTGTGTTACTGTCAAACACTTTTTGTTTAACCTCAGAATGAACTACATCCTGAGCTGAGGTTTGACACAGTCTTTTCTAAACAAAGTCATAAAAACATTTCGGTAACAGTCTGTCGTCCTGGTAGCTGTTGCTGTTGGACTTCGCTGTAGAGCTTTGAGTCCATTGCCAGGTGGTCAGGCCACACAGTCGACACGGCCTCAGAGAGCTCACTGAGTGGCTCAGCGTGTGCATGAACATTCACACAAACACTAATTGTGACATTTGCGGTGGACAGTATGTGTGGGGCAGCAGCTGGAGGATTCAGCATCTCCTTTGTTTAACCCAGAAAGTGTAAATGTGTCACATACCACGTGTTCTCTTGTAGGTTCATTTGTTCAAATAAATGACTAATACCATGCCATAGTCATATCAAGTGATATTAAACACTTTCAAATGTTTTTTGAGTTATAAATGCAACTACATGACTCATTTGTGATGAAACACATCAGCACTGGTGAAAATTCACAAAAGTTGTCATACAGTATTGATCTATTTAGCACTTGATTCTGAAAGAAGTTATTAAAACATCACAGTGACACAACACAGGCTGCAGAATCACATTGTTAGTCAGGGCAGTCTGACATATTTAGGATGACTTAAGGCTTTCAATTCCATTTAAGACAACACTGAATAATGACTAGCAAAAATATTGTGAGTATAGCTGATGCTTAAATAAACACTGAGGGGTTTTTATGGGGCATTTCTTAGGAGGTTAAATGACAACAAAAAATCAAACCAGTTCTTTCATTTCCTCATTCAGAATCTTGTTTGTTGCCAAGCATGCATACACAAACAAATAGTTTGTTTTGGCATTAAGGTGCAATAACATTGAACAAACAATAAAAGGAGCTCCGATCTTAGAAAAACACACTTCTTTAGAAAATTACAATAAATATAAAACAAACTGCTACAGAAAATAAAGATAAATATAATACACACTGCGTTAGTAAATAAAGATAAATATAAAACACACAGCTTAGAAAATAAAGATAAATATACTTGTCTGGGATTCTGTGTTCTCCTGATGTCCCTGAATGCCTCATGTCTCACACCCACACCTGGACATTTAGACACCAATCACTGCACTCTCTGCCTCATTCTGGGGCCAATCCGAATAGTCCTTCCTATTTCCTTTCCTATCACCTTCTCCTTAACCCCCTTAACCACATGAGGTCAAGGAACAATGACAGGAAAACCAAAAGGACTTAGGAAAAGGAACTGTGGAGCGCTGGAGGATGCAGGATATAAACACATACGACCCTGTTAATACTACCACACCATGGAACAGAAATAAACAACAGAGCTACCAGTCAGACTACTCATAGCTATCAGTCAGTACGAACCTGACTGGTATTGTATATGTATAAAAATACATCTATAAGCAGATTGCAATGGATTTACAAATCTACAGCAGAACATGTTCATCATTCTAAACTTCATACAGTGAACATTTATAACTGTAAGAGAATGAAACGAACCTGACACTCGTACACCTCCCTCTATGAACCCACACCTCCCTGTATGAATCCACACCTCCCTCTATGAACCCACACCTCCCTCTATGAACCCACACCTCCCTCTATGAACCCACACCTCCTTCTATGAACCCACACCTCCCTCTATAAATCCACACCTTCTATGAACCCACACTTCCCTCTATGAACCCACACCTCCCTCTATGAACCTACACCTCCTTCTATGAACCCACACCTCCTTCGATGAACCCACACCTCCCTCTATGAACCCACACTTCCCTCTATGAACTCACACCTCCTTCGATGAACCCACACCTCCCTCTATGAACCCACACCTCCTTCGATGAACCCACACCTCCCTCTATGAACCCACACCTCTCTCTATGAACCCACACCTCCCTCTATGAATCTACACCTCCTTCTATGAACCCACACCTCCTTCGATGAACCCACACCTCCCTCTATGAATCCAGGCTGTGCATAAAAATGAATCATCACAGACAATCAGTAGTTTTCATCTGTCAATTAAAGATCAGACTCTGCACAAATCATCAAATCAGTGACATGAACTGATTCATGAACCAAACAGACACAATTAGAGAATCAGAAAAAAACTCTCTTTAATACTTGAACTGTTTTTACTTTATGACTGATTTAAATAAATATAGACAACTCACATCTATATACGTAAAAAACTCCATTAAATAAACTATGCAACACTATAACAGTGAGCTCTACTCACATGCCTAAATGCTGACATTCATGGACTGTATGATCATAAACCATAAATGATATGTAAAACTAATGAAATACATAAAATGATGCGATTTAATTGTAAATGACCATGTATTTATAAACATGACATTTATAACATGACATTGGTGATATATATTTATGCTCCTAGAAATGTTTAAATTCATAAATATCCTTACTTCTCTGATTTAGGTGCCTTTCTGCTCCTGTTAAGATCCACAGCACAGTTTAGTTTCATTAATGTGTCTGTGAGTGAGATATAAATAATGTAAAAATCTTCCTAAATGCTGCAGTACAGTGATGATTAAAATGAGGAAACAAATTCTGCTGCAGCATTAACTTTACATCAACAGTACAGTCCTGACCATAGTTCACCTGATTCAAGTTCAAACATCACCATCAACAGGTTGAATCAAAAGATGAACATGTGCGTCTTCTATGTCGTCTTCAGTTGTTTTTGGCAACCGTTGGGTGAGTTGACATCGCAACAGCAGTGAATTGTGGGATATAGAGGAAGCACGGAAGATGGTGATGATATGAAAGGAAAGGAAGATGCTCTTTCCTTTTCATTTGGAGAATTCAGACAGCCTAAAGGCCCATTTATGCTCCTTTTATGTGCGTGAATACGTAGGTGCGTATCAAACATCGCTGCCTTCATACTCCCATACAGATTTAACCATGAGCATAAATGGGCCTTTAATCATGGCGGAGACACTAATACTTCTGGGCCATAAGGAAAAGGCAATAGGAAAGGAGATAGGAAATGAAAGGCCCAGAGGCTTATATACATGAGAAGGCAGGGCAAACAATGAGTCACAGGTGAAACACATTAGGGTAGGAAGTGAACCTGAAACGAGAGGGGAGGTTAGACACGCCAAAATAAAACAGGAAATACTGAAACAAAAAACAAAAACATAACCAAAGGCAAGAAACCTACCATTATTATTTGAACCTATGCTCATTTCATCCAAAATGTTCTTCTCCTTCTTCTCCTTTCGGCTGCTCCCCTCAGGGGTCGCCACAGCAAAATACCAATGGTTCGCATGTTTGATCTGGCATTGGGTTTTTACGTCTGATGTTATTGCACCAAAAAGAAATGTTCTTAAAATTTTTTGACCCTCATTACTGGATTCTTTGACAATAAAACCGCACTATTAGCGTCTGGAACCACATATCATTATTAGTTCAATAGTTATTTATGAAAAATATTTCCATAATGGTGGTTTTCTTCTGGATCTCAGTGTGTAAATGTTGAAGATGTGTCAAATCTGTGAGCACATTACTGAATTAGCAGACCTTCCACTACAATTTGGTGTCAGTTTCATGTCTATAGCTTTATTTACCACCTTACAGTAGATATTTTTCTTCAGCTCCTGTAAGTATAATTATTCCTGATCACTATATCTGGAATATATCCCATATCTGGATCAAACTTTGTGGTTTGATAGAATCTATTATGGTGTTATCCTGTGTTTGGCAACATTTTCTGGTTGTTATTTGTGGCGTTACAAGGACAAATATTGAATTTTGCCCTATCTCACAATGCTGAAGAATCCTTTAAAAATCTTCTGGATCCAGTCAGTGCACCAGATCAGTCCCAGAATCTAAGTGATTGGTCCTTGTGTCATTTCTGGCCTATCCTGAAAATTTCATCCAAATCCGTTCATAACTTTTTGATTTATAATATGATGAATCAAACAGATAAATAAACTGTGACAAAAAACTAAACTCCTTGGCAGGCGTAACAAAAAAACTAATTAAGAGAATTAACTAAAAATGAATGAAACATAAATCACATCTAACACCTTTTTGTTTTCTCTACAATTCCAATACATGTTCTTAGTTTGGATGCTTTCAGTATTAATGTGTAACGTCGAAAATAATAGTAATAAAGAAACAAAAACACTGAAACAGACCGTGTGTGTCCAAACTTTTGACCGGTAGCGTACATCTTCCAGTTCTTCAGTCTCTTTGATAATATCATGACTGGTTTGCATTTACTGTAGGTGCTAAGATAGATTTCATGTCTCGTTCTGAGACAGTGTGCAGCGTTTACACTTTCATGTAAATGTGCTCTGTATTAAGGGCTTGTGTGTGACAGCTTAAGCATTGTGATGCATACACAATCACCACTGAGGCAACCTTTATATAGTATTCTGATCTTGATATTTCATAGTCCATGCCGCGCATTATAACAGTGTTGGCAGTCTTATCTAGTGGAGTGGCGAGAATCAGACAGGTAGAAAACTGGGAAGAGAGGAATGACATGTAACATGGGCACACACGCACACACACATCTGCAGGCACGCACATAATCAGAGACACACTCTTCTTGTTTCAGTCGGTCTTTGTCTGGCATTTCCCAGGGTTGCTTTCGCCGCGTGAGCTTTTCACACCTCCTCTTTTCCTGGCTGTGAGCAACACTGATCTGATGGGCGGAGAGAGAGAGAGGGAGAGAGAGCAATCAGGCAGATAGTTGGTCAGGAGCAACCAAGCAAAGGCCGGTAGTCAGACGAAGAGACAGACTGTGTGGGAGCAGTGCTGGACCTGAATTTTTATTTTTACCCTGATCAGCCGTCTTCATTCAAACATCAAACCCAGACTAGTATAGTTCAACTTGGGGGGAAAAAAAGGTTCCACTGAAGTACACCTGTGGCCTTGAAGAACCGTGGACTGTTCTGTCCTCAAAGCAGGATTTAAAGAATGTCACTGAACTAAGTAACAGCTAGAAGTCTTTCCAAAGTCGGAGTGAACTGAATCACGTAGGTTGTTTTGTGGTGGGGGAACAGAAACAATACTCAAGTAAAAGTACGGCTACTGTGTAGTTATGATGCCTCAAGTAGAAGCAAAAGTACTCAGTAGTTATAGCTGCAATGGTCAGGAACACCTGGATTAATCAGTTTGTCCAATCATATAAGACAGGAAACAAAGGACCTGGTTTAAGTTCAGAAAGTAGTCGAGCTGTGCATAAGGTCATGAATGTCGTGAAAAATGACAAAATCCAAAACCAGGCAAATGTAAAAATCATGATGTGCTCAAGATTTATTGCTTACTTTGTTCACTTTTGTTGATTTTCTTGATTATTAGGATTTCTGAGCCTTGTTGTCTTCAGTCTTTATTCCCTATTATTCTTCCACTTCCGTACGTTTTTGTTGTTTAACTGATCCTACATTTTTTTTCTGATTTAAACCATTCAAACTTCAATTGTTCAGCTTATTCAGGACATCTCTAATATTGCTTTTCATAATTTTTGAAATATTAAGGTTTTGTGACAGATTTTTTTTTCCCAGAGGAAATGAATGGAGAATGCTAACAGAATGTGTGGTTACCATGGTAACGACAGGACACTGCTTTGATCCTTTGATTGATACGCCACTGGATAGTCAATTTAACTCTTGCACTTTTCCAGCAAGTTCAACTATTTTGACTCAGCGATCCCACGCCATCTCTTCAGAGATTGACAATTTTCTAGTTTACATTATTGTTGCTCATTTTGTTGTGTTATGTGGCCGAACATACAGTAGAGAAACACAACTCACCTCGTTTCAACTCAACTGGAAATCTGCTTGATGCATGGTTGTTCCCGACACAGATTTTTTTGTCACAAAAATCATGCCAATTCAACATGTTGAATCACCAGGACTCAGTCTTGGTGATGTGCAGCGGTCAGGACTTGACTTCATGGCTTTTATCATTGTTGGACATGTGTGTCACAACACAATCAATGTTTACTGTCAATAGGTGGCGCCAGTTCCCAGGCATGAGCTGTGGTGTCAATCTGCAGCTGTGTGTGAGGTTCGTTCAATCATGCATGAGACGACCGAAGTCATCGAGTTGAGTTGGGATCAGTCGCGTTTGTCTATGTGCAGCGGGCCTTTGTTGTTCAGTTTGGAAATTTTTCTGCTTGTTTTGCTTATTTTTTTAATAATTTTGTTGCTGATCATCTTCTGTTTTTGCTCTTGTTTGCTTTTTTTGTCTAGTCCAGTTAATTTATTGGATTATTTTTGTTAATTTTCCTCATTCAGCGCATAGTTTCCTAACTTTATTAATGTACTTGATTTTTTTTTTTAATTTTGGGTCATTTTGTGGCTACTAAGCAAATTGTTTTTTTAATGGGTCATTATAGTCTGAAAGGTTTGATTTGAACCCTCTAATAAGTAACATCATGTGATTTTTGCTCTGTTATTAAGATATTACAGCAAATAATCCACCAAATCACTGCCGTGCTGGGGTTTGACATGTCGCTATAGCAACAGCTTGCTCATGAAGTCAGATCCATTTGAACCTTCATGTCTTCTTTTTATTCAATATGTTCATAGTCATACATGACATTCGCTCGACTGCAGCTGTGGGTAAGTGTTTATATTAACAACACTGTAATATGACTTTGTTTGACACTGCGTGGTGACGTTTTACCACATCAGTAAGATAGCAGCTAATATTAGCTTCCCAAGAGTCCCCTGGCATGAGCACTTTGTTAGCCCTGCTGCCATTTGTCCAAATATGGTTACATCCTGTTTGTGGCTCCGATATGCCATCCAGGAAGTGACAACCTGATTGGCCTCAAAACGACGTCACGGTCACTGTGTCCAGTTATATATACAGTCTATGGTGTAGAGACTTGAAACATTCAAAATCAGATCTCAAAATATATTTGGACATGGAATGGGACATAATGTGTATGACCACATTCTGCTAATAGTCTAAATAGGGATGGATTCTGGGATGGACTAAAGGTCTGGCTGCTCAGTTTTGCTCTGTTTTAAGAGAGTAGTGTTTCGTTTGTCTCAGATCTGTAATATGTGTAATGCTGCCTGAACAAAAATCAGTGCATGATGAAATAGTCTATGCAGTTTACATAATCCAGTAGAAATGCATGCTTTAAGCACTTGTAGATTCAATCATCACTTAAGTGTATGCCATGAGGTCAAGAAAAACAAATGGAATGGTCAAAGTTTAACATCTGTGGGCTGATTTACAGTGTTGTGAACCTCATGCATTAAGTACAAGCAAAAAAAAAATCCACTTTCAACGTGGCTGGTAGTTTGCAGCCTGCCCAGTGTATTAAATGATCAAAAAAGCATATTCAGTCAGTGGAACATGAAATGAAAGCTTTGCTATATGTTATGTTACGGATGAGCATTTTGCACACAGCAGGAAGTCATTCCCATCAGAGAAAGCTCACTCCAGAAGCATTTACATCTGGTCTTAATAATGTGTTGTCATTATTCAGATTGTAGTTTTTATCTGGATGTTGACCTCCAGTACAAAATCAACCTGAGAGTCATTTAAAGTGGAAGCTTATGCTATAGATTTATACCTAGATAAGGTCTGGACCAAGGGGCAACGACTGGGGCTGTTCAATGAGGCCAATGTGAAAGTAACTTTAAGTTGTAATACCACCACTTGGCCACTTGGGGAACCAATCGTCCGGCTCCAAGAAGCTTTTTTCCCATAGAGATGCATGTGATTCTATCTGAAAATGCTAAGCGAACATTTTTTTTCATGGGTCATATGGTCTCAAACGTGTTATTTGGACCATCTAATAAGTAACGTGATGGTCCATCTTTAACTTTTTGCTCTGTTATTAAGATATTACAGCAAATAGTCCAGCAAATCACTGCAGGGTTTGATTGACATGTCCCTATAGCAATAGCTTGTTCATTAAGTCGGACTGATTCGGACCTTCGTATCATCTATTTAGTCAATATGGGCATAGTTGTACATGAGATACACTCAACTGCAGTTGTGGGTAAGTGTTTACACTAACACCACCATAGTATGACTTTGTTTGATTCTGCGTGATGAAGTTTGACTCCATCAGTAAGCTAGCAGCAAATATTAGCTTCCCATGAGTCCCCTGGCATGAAGCCCTGCTCCTGTTTTTGGCTCCAAGATGCCGTTCAGGAAGTGACAACTGTTGGCCACTGATGCACCATTCACTGGTCTCCAAGAAGCCCTGAGTCCCACAGAGTTACACAGGCCTTCTCTCTGAAAATACATGTTTGTCATGAGTCATCATGGTCTCATACATTCTATGTGAACCCTCTAATAGCCGACCTGATGGTCCATCTTATAATAATAATAATACATTTTATTTAAATGCGCCTTTCAGGTCACTCAAGGACACTTTACAGAAGTAGATAAAAAAAATCTTCAACTTTTTGATCCTGTATTAAGATATTACAGCAAAAAATCCAACAAATCACTGCTGTGCTGGGGTTTGATTGACAGATGGCTATGGTAACTCAACTCATGAGGGGAGTCGGGCCAAGTCAGATCTTTGTATCTTATATTTATTCAACAGAACAGAGTTCTTTCTGACAGATGCTCGACTGTAGTTGTGGTTCAGTCCTTATGCTAACTCCACCGTTATATGACTTTTTTTGTCAATGCTTAGTGAAGTCTTACCGAGTTACTAAGCTCGTGGTGAGCTGTATTTTACCCATAAGACGCCTGACATACTACACTCTGGTAGCTCTGCCACCATTCATCCAAATATGGTTACATCTTGTATTTGACTCCAAAATATCATCCCAGAAGTGACAACCCAATTGTCCTGAAAACAGCCGTTCAGAAACCAATGGGTGGTGTCACGGTCACTTTACCACTAATACATACAGTTTATGATTCTTACAGTGTCGAATTTTATGTTTCAAATACATCAACTTCAAAGACTAAATGCTCACTTGCAGCCTCATATATCCTACACACTCACAGGAGCCACTGGAATAAGATAATTGACATTATTACGGTGGCTACTACAGTTTGTGGTTTTCGGGTTTCAGCTGTTTTGTCTTGTCCAGGTAACGTATCTACATACTGTTCACATTTTACTATCAGGTGGAAACGGGGTCTGAATGATGAATTCTAGTGTCAGATGTGAACAGATGCACTCACAGCTCTCCTGTTGGGTAATACATAATATTATGAGGTGTGAACAGAGCTGCACTCTGAGTGCTTTGTTCACTAAAATAATAGCCTTTCATTCACCTTTCATGATGGTCAGCCACTGAAGTTGCAGGAATTGGACTGAGTCATATTGAGCTATTCAAATATGATAATATGAATCATTAGAAAGAAGCGTGCATATTTGATTCAAGGTAACTTTAAAAATATCTAAAGCAATAATTAGGCATTGGCCTGTTTAACAGACTGACAGCATTTTACTGTGGATTACAAGGAAGGTCCACATTTGGCTATATTTCAGTTCACTGAGTGGGATTTTACAGTCAAGTAACAAATTAATCTTTCCAAAAAAGGCTTAGATTAATAGTCAAGTGACTCACTAAACATCAGTGCTGGATACGAAGCAATGATCTTTGTATCCACACACTTGACCACACTGTCTGTGAATTAAAAATAGACATGCACACAACAGGACAGTCTGTCCTTGATAAAACCTCGACATGATTTGAAGTGTGTGGGATCACACAGAGAGAAAACACCTTTCTGTCAGATGTGTGATGATTTACCAATTACTGAAAAAAAGAAGGAGAAAAAGAGCAAGTGTAGATGTAAAGCAGCTCATTTCCCTGCATTTCACACGTCTGACGCTTTAGTTCATTGGTCTTAGACACTAGGCTTTTTCAAAACAGTTTTCAATGACCTCAGTGGATTTCAATGACATTCTTGGTTCTTGGTCAAAGGTCCAGGTCCAGACAGATTTCCCGAGGTCGGGTTTGTCATGATTTACTCTATTACTTGTGGTGTCAGGATGTAGAACCAACCTGGAAAGGACACAAATCAACATCACAGTCCATTTTCTCACCATCTCATTACAGATTTCTTTCATATTCTGAAAACGGAGGTGTCTTTGGACCATTGCCTCTAAAGTGAAAAATAAAATCTTGAAGTGAATTTGCATAAATTTGTCACTATGAAACCCATGTGATTGATGGTATGTTGTTGTGGGGAATGTCGTTGCCTCAGCAGATGTTTGCTCTCTCTGAGTGCTCTCTAGTTATGAAATATAGCCTTGATTGTGAAGTTTAGCATCAGCCTCAATGTTCAGCAAATATAACCTTTGACAGATAAACAGTCTGGTCTTTTGTTTATTTAACTCAGCATCTCAGTAAGGAGATATTTACTCAGAATTAAAAATTGACCCAAAAGATAAAATCTTAAAGTAAATTTGCATACATTTGTCACTGTGAAGCCCATGTAATTGATGGTATGTTGTTGTTGGGACTTTAGCTACCTCAGCAGATGTCTGCATTCTGACTGCTTTCTAGTTAAGAAATATAGCCTAGATCGTAAAATTTGGCATGAGCTGTAATGTTCAGCAAATATGACCTTTGACAAATAAAACATGTTTTTTTTTTTTTTTTTTTAACTCTGTGTGGGACTGAGGGTTGACACGAGTTATACAATAGAACTCAACATCTTAGTTCTTTTTCTTGTTGATGAGTTTACATTTTTATGTTTTTAATTAAAATGTTGCCATTTACACTGATGAGCCATGACACTAACCAGTGAAGTGGTCATTACGTTGATTATATCATTCCAATGTGTTTTGTCAGTGTGTAGATGTATTAGGCAGTAAGTGAACATTTAGTCTTAAAGGTTGTTGCACTGAAAGCAGCAAACTGCCCAAACTAAGTAAATGTCTGATCAGTGTAAACTAGAAATAAACTGTGAAGGTAACAACTGGGTCATTGCATCCAAACCTGTAGATTTTGTTGGGTGTTCTAGTCTGCAGTCGATAGTACCCCGACAAAAGTGATCTAAAGATGAACAACTGGATTTCAGTCCAATTGAGTGTTTGTGAAATGTCTTGGAAAAACAGGTTAGATTAATGAAGGTTCAAACTCACAACTTACAGGATTTTAAGCATGCGTCACGATAATGTGTAATGTGTAATGCACTGCCAGTTATTCCAGCAGCTTTCAGAGGTCTGGTAGAGCTCATGTCTTGAGTTAGAGCTGTTCTGACATCAAAAGGTGGAACCTACACAATATTGTTTGGTAGCAATGTTTTGTTCCCTGAGATCCTCTACTGGATAGAGATCCAGTTGTCCTTCCTTCCTCATGGGGTTCTGTCCACTGCAGTACCAGGGCCACCAAATAAGACCCACAGTTTTGGAGAAACTGTGACCCAGTTGTCTTGACGTCACACTGTGGTCCTTGTCTACATTGCTTATGTCCTTACCAGTGGGCAATGACCCGGGCTGTTCAGTGAGACCCAAGCGGAAATAACTTAAAGTTGTAACACCGCCGTTGGCCACTGGAGCACCATTCACTGGGCTCCATGGAGCCCTGACTTCCTTAGAGTTATATTGCACTTCTCTCTGAAAATGAGACTATATAAAAGTGAATATATGTTCATCATGAGTCATCATGGTCTCAAATGTTTTATTCGGACCCTTAAACAAGTGATCTGGTAGTCCATCTTTAACTTTTTGCTCCATTATTAAGATATTATGGCGAATAATTCAACAAATCACTGCTGTGCTAGAGTTTGATTGACATGTTGCTATGGAAACTCGATTCGCTGGCACTGTCAGATCTTTGTATCTTTCATTTACTCAATACGGACATAGTTTTACCTGAGATGCACTCGACTGTAGCTGTGGTTCAGTGTTTACACTCACAACATCGTAACATGAGTTTGTTTGCCATTGCTTGGTGATGTTTTACTGTGTCAGTAAGCTAGCGGCTAGTATTAGTAGTAAGCTAGCCATCCCATGAGACCTCTGACGTACTATGCTCTGGTAGCTCCACCATTGGTCCAAATATGGTTACATCCTGTTTCTGGCTCCAAAATGTCATCCAGGACGTGCGGACCCGATTGGCCTCAAAACTGACCTTCAGAAAGGAATGGGTGACTTCATGGTCACTTTGTCCACTAATATACAGTATATAGACTATGATTCTTACATTGTCCAATTTTATGTTTCAAATGCATCAACATCAACGTCTAAATGTTCACTTGCAGCCTCATATATCCAACCCACTCACAGGAGCCACTGGAATAAGATAGATAACATTATTACTGCTTCACCTGTCAGCGGTCGTAATGTTATGGCTGCTCAGTGTCAGTTTAAGTTTGAAGTCAGTCTGGTCCACGTCCATGTTAAAAACAGAAAGTGAAATTCAGTTTCTGCTTCTGCATAATCCTGCAGACAGACAGACAGAAGTGATCACATGACCTGCTTGGTGGAGGGAATGCCAAAGAAGTTTTCATGAAGTTTCTGTTATGGAATCCTTGAAACAGAATCCATCTGCACTGGTGGGTTGCTACGCAGCACACACAAAACAGGAGTCTTCGATGAGTGTTAAAGAGCAAGAAAAAAAACTGCCAAGTGATTTTCAAAGATTGGTCTGAAACTAAGGTGGATAGCAGTAAGATTAAAAGATTACACTAGAGAAAGTGAAAGATAATTGAAATGGCGTGCTGCCAAGGCTATGCCTGGTTCTCAGTACAGAAGACAGTCTGAGAAAAACAATGTACCTAAGTAGATCAGTGTGCAGGCGACAGAAGATACACAGGTACAGTACAGACAGGAGTCAAAGGAAAGGAATGAAAGCTCCATCTGAGAACTTTATAGGAAAGACGAATGCTTCCAGATATTTTTTCATTACCTCCACCAGTGCATTTATGATCACTGTTTGTCGGCCTGTCAGCGAGGAATTGTGAAAACGACTGCAGTGACTTTCATAAGGCTTGGTGGAAGGGTAGCCATGGCACGGATAGCTTTATAACGTGGGAGGGTGAACAAGAAATTCTTCGTTGTCAAAAGTGAGTGTTCGTCTTTATGATGGATCGTTAAATTCAACAGTCCAGAGTAGCGGTGAAAGGACAGCAGACGCATCCCTCGACAGCTGCATCTGTTTGAACAACAACCATCCGGCGTTTAGCTCAGGAAACCAGGGAAGAAATCTGTACCGGCGGTGAAAAATGCCTCCAGGTGGGCGTTGCTGTAAAAACACCATGTCAGTGGCAGAACGTAGCAGGCAGAGAAATTATCCATTAGTTTGGACAAGGGTGTGTAGAGTAAACAAAAACAGTACCCAGGTAAGTGTGGTTATGATATAAGGACTCAAGTAGAAGTACTCAAGAACAAAAAGTAAAAAGGTACAGTATCTCTTACAAATCTACTGAGTTACTTCATAATATGGAATTTATTACGTCACAATGCACCACAGGTATTTTTGTTTATTTCCATGATTATTTTTGATCATTTTTGTTCAGTTTGACAGTTTTTTGGTTTAATTTAGTTGGTTATTTGTTAGTTTAAAAAAAAAAAAAAACATACCTCGGTTTATGAGATTAATCCGTTCCGGGACCAAGCTTGTGAAACGAAAAACTCGGGAGCGGGGCCTGGTTTTCCCATAAAACCAATTAATCGGGGGGGGGGGGGGGGGGGGGGGGGGGGGG
>JAQQAE010010058.1:0-14282 GCA_029823295.1 Pseudamia nigra
GATCAATAAAGTATATCTATCTATCTATCTATCTATCTATCTATCTATCTATCTATCTATCTATCTATCTATCTATCCATCTATCTAGCTATGCTGAGGTGTGAACCAAGGTGCTCTCATCCATTGTGCCACTACTGTAACTTTTTCTTCAGGGGAGCGACAGTATCTAGTGTTCAACATAGTGAGGCTACACAATTATTAACAACATTTAGTTTTGAGGAGTTAATTGCGAGATTACAATCCCTTTCTGTATTGATAGATGGCACAGATAAAGATGACAAAGAAATTAGTTATTTAAATTTGATGATAGCATTTTCAGATAAACATCTGGTGTGATAAACATCTTTGGACTTACCTATATAATCTATTAGAGTAAATTCAAAAGTTAAAAAGAGTGATCAGAGAGGAAAGGGTTGTGTAGAGATGACAAGGTGAGGGTGGGTTTGTTTACATGTTGAACAAAGCCAACTGAATTTAAAATAGAGGTGAAGGTGTTATTACAGCTGTCATTTATAAAATCAACATGAATATTAAAGTCACCCACTATAATAACTTTGTCTGTGCTAAGCACTACGTCTGGTAGGAAGTCTGAGAATTCAGTTAAAAATTCTGAGTAGGGGGCTGGTGGGCAGTAAATGATAACAAATAAAACCATTTTTTCAATTATTATGGAGTAATACAAAAAAAAAAAAAACAAGAAAACTAGCAAGGCCTGTAACTTTAACATTCAAAATGAATCTATTAGGAAATAGGTGGGTTTATCTGGATGGGAAGGAGACAAATGTAATTTACAGTAAGTAGATTAAAACTAGAGATTGTTTCATCACAAGGTATCCAAAAAAGGCAGCATTTGTCTTCATTTGACCGCATTCTACAACACAGAGCTATGGGCTGCCATTAGCAGCATCTGGGACCAGCCCTAGATGTTACCCAGTGACTTGGTCAGGGGCACTGATAAGCATTCAATCAACCTAACATGCATGTTTGGCAGAGTTTGGGGTGATTTCTCTTGTAAGTAATGTCACCTGGTCCAAAAGGTGGCAGGATCATGGGTGGCTGTGGCTCATTTGGCCACATGTGAACTGGAAGGTTGGCGGAAGTGTCCTTGAGCAAGACACTGAACCCCAAGTTATTCCCAGTGAGAGCTACTGGTGTGTGAATGTGTGTGCGCTTGTTTGAGAGAATGAGTAAACTGAAACCAATGTAGAGCGTTTTGAGTGCTGGAGACTAAAAAAGCACCAAGTCCATGGAGATAGCATATGCTAGTGGTCCATAGCCATGGCAAGGTTCAAGTACATTGGTTCAGATGCTGCCAAGTTATCACATTTTTTTTCTTGTTAAAAGAAATAGTGCACCTATCCCTAATGTTTTTATTAGTGCCAAATATCCCAAAGGTAGACTGGATGGAAATTCTGTTGTCCTCAATAACCATGGCAAGGTTCATGTTCTCCCCATGTACATGCAGGTTTTCTCAAGGCGCTCCATCTTCCCCCACCTTTACAAACATGTATGTCAGGTTACCTTATTTTAGGTTGATTCTGTGTATGTGTAGGCACCATCACCTGGCAGCTGTAGAGGAATTTCCCTATGGGGAAACAAAGAACAATTAAAAAAACGTTCTGGACAATCAGTTCTGACACTCTGTCGCTATTTGTCTTTTCTTGAAATAGGCAGTCACACCCACCTAACAAAAATAAGTGGCAAATGGTCAGTAACCAATGTAAGTTTCAACTAAATCGACTAAAACGCGCTTAAGTGGACATGCCAGATATGTCTACAGTATATAGAATTGTGAAACAACTATCTTCCTTTTTCTTTGACTAACAAGTGTAGGAGAATATTCAGAAGTCAATAAAGGGATGCACAAACTGACTCTTCTGTCTATAAAACGTTTCTAGTGTCCACATACACATGCTATGTATATAGCTTTAATTTTACCCTCAACTACTAGAATTCTATGTTGTCAAACCACTCTACTGTGAAATACATGATGAGTCATGGGCCTCTTTTAATTTCCCTGTTCCTGCACCAAAACAAACAAATCACTGGTCACATGCACACAATATGAAGATTTTACCCCTTATTCTGAAAAAGACAACATCCCTAACAAGCTGTTCACATGGCCACTGACAATGAGTGTTATAGGAATATCCTGTTGCATGCAACTCTGCATGCCTTGATTAAAAATAGCTTTTTTTCAAACATTATTCCACCTGTAACAGATGTTCCACTGTGTGACAGAGCATCCTTCTTGCATTCCTTCAAACACCATCTCGAAAAGCTCAGTTTTATGTGTTTTCCACATCCAAAAACCTGCTCCTGTGTTCTTTTCTAATGTTTAAAGGTAGGTGTCTCTCCTTGTGACTAGAAAAGTGGACTCTTCTTTAGTGCTGCTGGAGAGGATCTTTGTTTATACATCTGATTAAACCTGCATTGTCCACATAGGCTGTATACATGTACAAAACATCCCCCATAAAAATTCAGTCATTATATTCCACATGTCCTCATCTGAAAAAGCTCAATTTGGTAAAAGTCCTCATTCAGAATAGTAGGGAAATCCTGGAATTAGTGTAAATATAGTCAATGCGCCAGTGCATTTGTATTCCATAATTTCAGCAATGAACAGACTCATTAGATGATCCGTGATGTAATTTGCATGTTGAGACTGGTGTGACACTCGTTAAAGGCTTCGCAAATGGCAGACAGGAGAATTAAAGAAACGGTAGCTGGCATTGGTGCAGATCTAAAGGTGGTAGGGAGCTTGTACTACACTGGCACAGCAATCAGCCCTGATTTGTGTGATTGAGAGCTTGCAGTAAATGTTGATGGCTCATTTGCTCGTTGATAGATAATTGTAGCTATTAAGAACATGACACTGGTCTCACCTTTATGATAAGATTCTTCCTCACAGTGTTAATGGTTTCCTCTTGCCCGTGTCTTTGCATTCATTATTAGAAATCTTATCCTGTTGTGGCCCCTAATGACTATACCTGATGGCATAGCACTCAGCTTGCATCATACATCTTCCTAAGCTATGGCTGCATCCTGAGTTCAGCTCCCGGACATACTGTAAGACACAAAGTATTTTACATGAAATGAAAAAATCATGACTAAATGTATGTATCTACGTTCACCTATTTTTATCTTTTTTTATAGCAGCACCTACATTTGAAAATGTAAATTGCTAAGGACAGAAACTGAGGCAGATGTGAGCAAATACAAGCACATAAAGCCTCTATGCTTCCGCTGCTCCATTCATGCAGCAGAATGAATTAATACAATACACCTTATTGTGCTTTGAAGCTCAAACTATATATTTCCACCTTACCGTTTGCCTCCTCCTATGGGACACATGGCCACACAAACCTCACTGTGCTACATAAATATGTTTTATAATGAATATTATAATATTCCTGGCTTTGTTTTTATTATTCAACAGGGGGTCAGTGTTACCCATTTTTCAAAGAGAAGGACTTTACTTAATTAGCTCTGGCCCTTTTGTTACTCACTCATTAAAATTAATTCAAACTTTATTTTATTTGCATAACTCATTAGGATTATACAAACACATATACAAAGCATCAGATTCATATTGTGGCTGATTAATAAGCATCTCTGAGCAGGAAAAAGAACAACAATGGCTTCTTCTCTTCATTTGAAGATGCTGTGTTGGAGAATGATTTGTTTGGCTTCGATCCAAGCCTTTTTACGTGGGAGATAAATGTGCTTAGCTGCTGTGCTTGTTGACCAAAATGGGCTGTGTCAATATTATGTTTGATATATAAAAGTGACAGAACTCCAATGTTAATATGGGGCATCTTGAATAATTTGGCTTTTAAACATGCTGACTCAATATAAAGGTGCTCCTTACCTGTTAAAGAAAAAACATTGGCACTTTTCTTACTGAAGCGGCAGAAAACCCCCTCAGGCTGTCATGTTCTTCAAAGAACATCCCTGGTAAGCTTGCTAAAGAATCCATTATGAGTCGAGTGAACTGTCAATGGTCGTACATTATTAACAAATGAAACATTCACCCAGCGTAGAATAACCTGTTAGTTGACAGTAGACTTAAATTTAAATTCTGACCTGACACATGCTAACCCTATACAAACCTTGCTTACATTTTAGTAATCAATACCAAGACGAGTTTTATTACTGTCAGCCTGACAGAAAACCGCATTTCTCTGCAGGGCATTGGGTGTACATACAGAAAGAGTCTCCAGAAACTTAAAGGTGCATGTAAAAGTGGATTTCATTTCAAACATTGTGAGTAGTTAACTACAGTAAGTGCTTAGAAATATACCTGACATGAGGAGCGAGTAACTTCACAGATGGTTGACACTGACTTAAAAACACCGAAATAGTTACAGTGGAGGAACATATCACTGGGGAGTTTTAATTTTCTGTCACTCTAGTGCATCCAAATATGAACTTCTCATCAAGCAAAGGGTTTGAAAATCTCCAGAGTTGATGGAAACACTGATACTACATTACTTTTTGATATCTTTGGTAAATAATACAATCTATTGCAGTTTTTGCTATATGAACTAAAGAATGAGAGTCAATTTCACTCTTTGCTATACAGTATGCTCATATGATGGACTGAAGCAGGCAGGACAGGAATCATAACATAACTAGGTCAGTATTTGTATGTAAATATACAGTTCTAGTATAGATATATGCTGTTTTCTTTATTTTATCTTTTTCTTTCATTGTTAAGGCACAGTCACACCAGGCAATTTCTACCATGCCCACAAATTGCCTGGTGCTGCTTCTGTAGTTCTAGCACTATTGAAAGCGTTTACGTTGGCACAGTAGATTTGCTCACATGGGGTTACCCCTATGCTCCCATATTTGTATGATTTATTTTTTTTTTCAGTGTGCACATCTGGAAGCAGGATTACACAAATGCTCCTGCTCTGAATTGCATCAAATTTGGTGTAGGTGTATAGCGTGGGAAGGGCAAGATATACTCAGGAGGTTAGACGTAGGGGTTGGGATAAATGAAGGGCAAGGGTTGAAGCAGATTAGGAGATTGGTCAAGCAAATGAGGGGAAAAGAGGTTTCAAACATGCAGTCACACACATTTTTTTTTACAATTATACAGTTAAATTAGGAATGTGGGAACATAAATATACTCCCACTCTTGAGTGTACTATGTGTGTGTGTGTGTGTGTGTGGGGGGGGGGGTTGATTAGCACAAGCATAACACAAGAACACAATGCACAATGTATATCTGTAAATTAACTACCTTACACATTAGATTAATCCAGTGGAGGGTTGTATCTGACCAAAATGGCTTATGAAAAGCTACAATATCAGTATAAGTGCATGTGTCATATTACAGCATGATTATATTTGTGTTTCAGCCCTCTTGGAACTAGAACGGTGTGAGTGCAGACTAGTGGAGGAGGAGGCAGTGGGGACAGTTGTGCTGAGGAACAATGAGACTCACAGTGCACTTTGATTCCTTCCTGTTTGTCCTGGGGGGTATTTTTTTTTTGCTGAGCAGTGCCTGATGTCACTACAAAATGCATGGAGTATTGGAGAAAGACTGGGAGGACACAGCATTGCAATGTAAAGGACAACAATTCATGGATCACATTAAATGTTCTTTTGGAGTTTAACGTGATAAACAATTTCCCAAGAGTTAAGAGTGACTTTTAATACTCAGTAAGACATGCAAAATCTTCCAAATACACCACTGAGTGACTCAAGGTTGAGTGGCCCTTAAACACACACTTGTAAAGCAGATGGCCATGAAACACAGCCAAAAGTAACAACACAATCACCAGAACTAAGTGTTGCTATTGCACATTTGTAAAAACCACAGGTGCTTATAATTTGAATGTTTCTAAACCAAAAACAAAACAGACTACATTCATATGTACAGTAGCTATTACTTATGTTTAGATAATGACGGCACTTACTGGTGAAAGAAAAGTCAAAGAAAATGACCAGAGCTTTTTTGCAAATATGTAATTCAAACTGATTCACAATATAAACCAGTACATGAATATGCTTACTCTAACTAGTGTGCTTTTATTATGTATACCTATAGAAATTAGGGAGTGTCTAGCACCATAATATAAATACTAGTTAATGTACATGTATCAAAAATGGTGATATGACATATTTTGGTTCAGAAATGTCGAGATCATGCCTCTTTGGTTTGCTAAGATAACAGATAGCTACTACCAAGACAGTTTTGTTTCCCTTCTTACACTGATCAGCCACTGATCGGTTGATTATTGTTCCACTGGCCTTTGTCAGTGGGTCGATGTATTAGGCAGCAAGTGAAATTTAGCCATTGACATTGTTGCACTGAAAGCAGCAAACACCATGCATGCATGACTTACTCATAGAAAATCTACAAATATGTACTACATGCTTAACATGAATTTAATCCTTCTTTTAAAGTGAAATGCCAGGCAACAAAGTTTCTACGCGGGTCAGTTTGTTTTTACCTCCTGTTTAATGCAGATGAACGCATACAGTTTGTGTTTGCCTTGCTAAGCAGTATGGAGATGATGTCCTCACACCGCTCAGTGTAAAGCTAACATTTGAAAATGCTTGGCTGTGGATTCTGTCACATGTGCTCCTAATATTGCTTCAGGATTGAATCCACACACATGCCCAACTGCAGCTCCACTTCTTCATAAAATAACCATATTTGTATCATTAAGCTCAGGGAAATAAATGGCCTTGCTTTCTGAGGTCAAATTATCCTCAGGAGCCACTGTTTACCAAATCTATCCTTTCTCAATCTGTCACCAAATGAGAAATACCTCTCCCAAAAGTGTTGCATTACAAATATCATTGTGAGCTAATGTCTTCTCAGACCGGTCCGTGATGTATTTGTCGGCTGGCTGCCTCCAGACAGAGCTTCCATATAGGAAATGTAGGGCATGTCAGCAAGGTTGCTGACTTTTTTTTCTCTGCCTCCTTTTTCTCTAATGACTTTTTAAGTCACATTGAAGACTACGAAATTACAGTTGTATTTCATTTCTATTGTGAAAATTAACTGGAAAAGAAATTGGAAGCAGTGCTTGTTCTCATGCACACCCATGTGAAACTATAACTGCCTTAACACTGAATCAATGCTGCTGTATTTTAAAACAATATGGAAATCAAGCTTAATGAACCACATTTCTGTCACTAGATATACGTTTTTTATACATATTATTGCCAATCGTTCAGATTTAGATCAATGGTTTAAATCAAAGAGGCAATTACATTTATGAAACACTCATTCCAATCAATGTCTGTGGCTGATTCAATACAAATTGAAAGAGCATTGTTTATCTACTTGTCTGTGGTGACGTGCAGTATAATTGCAAGCCGCTTCATGGGAGCTCTCCAAATCTTCCCAGACAGATGACATTTTTTGCGTCTACTGGTCTGTGCCAATTTCTTTCATTCTCAGTTAAAGCCTGCTTTATATTGCCTGACAGTTTATTGATGTTTTGCAACAGCTGTTATGACATGTATTAATTCAGTGCTCAAAAGAATACCAGACTATGTACAGAAATAACACTTTTTTCTCTGGAAATAACAGAAAGATGTGGTGCAACAGGACTAAATTCACAGTCTGACATTACCCTAAAACCAAGGATGTGTGAAGGGCACTAATATTTGCTCTGGATTCTAAGTCATATCAGGGCTTTGTAAAGAGCTATTTCTATTTAATTATTTATATCACATCTACTAAGGTGTTTGGTATGTGCTGCAGGGAAACAGCTTAATAAATCCACTGCGGTTGTTTTATTTGAGTTTTCTTTTGGTGGGCCACAGGAGATCATGACACAAATACTGTTTGTGTTTCCAAGGCCAGCTGAAAACTCCCCGGAGTTAATTTACCACAGCGCAGCAGACAACCCCTACTGTGGTGACGTTAACATCATAGAGATTAAGCTCAGAAAATACAACAGGCAAAAAACGCTCTCCTTGTCAATGCAATCCATTGGTAAACGAAAACAATTTATAAGGCAGACGTGGAGTTCAACAGAAAAGGAATGCTCAAACTGAGAACATATTTATATTGGACTGGGTTCCATAAAGAATAAGTTCCAAGCAGAGACACTTTATTATGGTGGTGGATGTCAGCCTAGCACAGAATTTGGCTGGTATATATTAAAAATGTGGCATCTGTGTTTTGGTAGTTTTAATAACAATTGAAGAACTGGGGACACACATTGAAACCAAGGCATCAGGGTAATTCTTTACAAATCTGATGCTTAAATTATCTCCCCATGCATTGTTTTTGTTACAAGATTCATATATGCAAAACTAAGATTTAAATGAATCTGACACTTACCTGCTGGGGCATCGGGTAAAATGCTGAAATTATGGCATGCGCGGTTTGGAAGAAAACATCCCTAACCAAGAGCAGAATCAAAATTGACAACTTATGACAAAACAAATGCATGTTTTCTTGACAAGGAAAACATAAACCATCCACAAACTGTCTTAATCATGATCCACATGGAATGGAGGATGTGGAGGATGTAAAAACTGTGAAGTATTGGTTTGCCTTAGTGTATACTGACACCAACCTATGGACTATTTGCAGAAATTGACACTGCTGTGGAATTCATTGTTAATTAATCCCATGGTATTGTTTTTCTCACCTGCTTCTTCGGGATGGAAAAAATATGGAGGCTCAAATTGGAGTACACATTACACTAACAGTCGTATGTTTGGACACATCTCCATCCTTGTTTTTGTTTTTTTTTTTTGCTTTATTTTGATTATTACCAACATAAACATAAAAGTGTTCAACAATACAACGCTTGTTATTTTTTTATATTTTAGATTGTTCCATAGTGGCACATTCAGTTTTGATGACAGCTTTGCACACTAAATTTTTCTCATCAGACTCACAAGGTAGTCCCTCAAAATGACTTCAGAGGTGAGTTCATTTCAGTAGTATCTTCCTAATGTGGTTTAGACCAGGAGTTGTCTTGTGCAGAGGAAGAGTGGGTACAGAGTCAATAGTCCCATTAGTGCTATGACAACTACAGTATGCAGTATACAGTCCGTATAATTCAATTCTTATTTGTATAGTGCCAATAATAATCACTGATTATCTCTAGGTGCTTCACATAATTTGAGGCTGAGACCTCATGACTATACAGACAGCATTTGCATTCACAACTATGGACAATTTAGAGTAGTCAATGAACCTAGTGCATGTTTTTGGTTTTGGGAGGAAGCCGAAGTACCTGGAAAGAACCCACGCAGACACAGGGAGAACATGCAGACTCCACACAGAAGGGCCCCACCACCCGGTGTTGGGATTGAACCCAGGACCTTGTAGCTGTGAGGCACCGTGTTGCCCATAATGGCAAAAAACACTCAAAGATCCCTCATTACTTTAAAGGTGCTGTAAAGTTGGGAATCTACCTATGAGCTGATAATTCATGGTAAATACAAACTTTAATGATTAAAGAGGTGACCTGGCAGTCAACCCCGCTTACAACCTCACAGTTATCAAGCTAGCATGTCTGTTCATTTTTTACTTGTACGTAATTCTGAAGGAATCTGAAAGCAGGCTGTCTCTTCTCAGTCATCCTGTGGTCAGATAAGCTACAGTTGCTACTGTAGCTCCAGTAGCTACAGCTACACTGCACAGCTATTTTCAACTCTGGGAGTGACTGCATGAGCTTGTGCACCTATGAGGTTGTAAGCTGTGTTGACTGTCAGGTTGCTTGTCCAATTATTTATGTCAGACCACTATGAACAATTGACATAGACCATCAAACAGTGTATTAACACTGTTTCTCATGAGGAAAGGAAGTCCAAGAACTACCTGTGCTGCAGAGAATAAGATTATTATTTGGTGGTACGTTGATGTAGTGGTAAGCACATGCGTCTCACAGCAAGAAGGTTCTGGCTTCAAATTCCATGGTCAGCACAGAGCCTTTCTGTGCGGACTTTGCATGGTCTCCCTGTGGCCTGCACAGGTTTTCTCCAGGTACTCTGGTTTCAAAAACCAGGCACTGTGCACATTAACACAGCAGCAAGATACATTTCCCACAAGTGATTAATATAGTATAAATAAATGTTTCAATTACCAATCAAAGAAACTGTCCGTTTATAGCACCTCAGACAGTATTTGGTCTCAACGACTGCAGTTAAGGACACATTCAAATTTCTTTCGATTTATTGGATTGACCTTTTATATCTTGAAGAAATTATGGACTGTCTTTTCTCCTGTGTTTCTTGGATTTGTTCAGTAGTTTGTTTTTTTTTTGCACTAATAGATAGATAGCTATACATAATTTATTGATCCCACAAAAAGGGGAAATTCACTCTAGCTCTGTGTATAGATTTTAGGTACGTACACCATCCATATGGTGTATTTTTGAAAGCAAATGTTAGAACATTTTGTCAGTGGACCTGGCTAATCAGTCAGTAGTTATTGATAAATCTGTGCAGCTTCAAAAAGTGTTAATAGTATCAAACACGTCAGAAAATACAACACATTAAAAAACATTACAGTGATGGACATTACATGAAGGATTTTACATTTAGACTGGGGTTAGATTTATGAAACACCTGAGTGTCACAACAAAGACTAAAATATATTTAATTCATAAGAGATTTCCTTACTCCAAATTGAGTTCTAGCCATATTACTCCACAACTGTCTCAATTACTTTATAACTTTGTAATTTCAAGCTCGTGTTCTATTTTTAGGATGACTCTCTAACATCTGTCCAGGGACTACAGATGAAAAATAGCCTCTTTACCAGCCCTGGCACATTTACAGCAATGCTTATTAATGTGCACCATCCCTGTTAAATAAGCCAACAAATAAATAAATAAAACAAATTCACCAAAAACAGGACTTGGGTGCTGACAGTATTGCAGTGCTTTCCACTTTTGCCCTAGAAAGCCATACCTACCATTAGATATTTGGGAAAAGTAAACATGAGCACAATGAAATATATCTGAACGTGACACTAAGAAAAACATATGACCAGAAAGTAACTAGGTGTGTTAATTCTAGGGAGGTTAAATTTTGTTTTGTATGCTTTTACTGGCAGTTATAGAGGAGGATAGGAGAAATAAAATGCATCACTGTGAAATGGATATGTATAAAAAGTACCCTTGTGTACAGATTAGTATCACAGACATATATCTGATTTACTGTACAGACAAGGTATTATATCTCATACCCAGGGTCAACCCCCAAATGGTGGAAAAAACAAGATATTTGTATTCTAACTGCTTGTAACTGAACCCTTTCCCTCCATTATGCACTGTGGGTCGCTCTCATGTGGGTCATTTATCACACAAAACCCAATAGTGTCCCTACTTTAAATTAGCCCACTTTGACTAATGGCAGAGAGGCAAATGTAACATTCTGCTTATTGATATACAGGAAGGAGAAATGCATCTAATGATCCAGAAATTCCCCTCTTCTGAAAGAACACCCTCAAATATCCTCAAATTTCTCCCCAAAGTTCAATTTGAACTTTCTGCACAGTTTGTGCCATATAAGGCATAGTGAATGTCTTGTCAAATGGAAGTTGACTTTTCATGCAATGGAGGGAAATGGCTATTTGGAACAAAGACCCGTTATTGGAGGTAATATTAAAAGCACTCCATTCTAATCTGTGTGATAAGAGGTCTATGGCATTTCTCAAAACCTACTGCACGGGAACCAATAAAAAGGTAGCACTTGGATATATTGCAAAATCAATATCATATTTAAAGTGCTCATACAAATTGTGTGTCTGGTATTGTTTTATATTAACAGCCAGGAGCTAGCAGATAAAGTTATATCACCCGTGGCTTATACAATTATCTCTACTAGCAATGAAAATCTGGCAGTGTCTAACTTATTTCAAACAGAAATGTAAGCATAAAGACAAAGGACATTATTCCGTCTTAAATTTTAATACTGGATGGGGGCGAACAGACTGTAATCATGACAAGGCTGTGAAAGCACCATGTTGTATTTACTGTAAAGTATGACTATTTAAGAATCTGTTGAAATTGGTTTTGAAGTAAATGTTCATTAACAACAAAAGATCACATGGGATATGCAGTGCTATGCTGTAAAAGGGACCACAGACTGTGTGAGAAAACTAGGATGAGCGGAATCTTGGCAAACACAAGGACATCTGGAGTGTAGCAGCTGACCAACAGTTGATTTTCACCTAACACCACATGGTGAGATTTGGATAGAATGTAAGCTATTAAATACAATTTTAGAGTTTATTATTTATTACATGATAAAAACGAACCCATTTAATATACATTTTAATTTACCAATATACTGTTTATTTTTTTAGCTCTTTTATTTATTTTTTCACCAGTACTGACAGTATTGAGGCATGGATAAGGGAGTCAGTGTCATCTGTCAGTTTGTTTGTGTTGTAACATGAAAACAAATGAAATTCACCAAACTTAGCATAAAGACTGACCTTGGGATCATCACTTGTGGCTATGTCTTTGTAGACAAGTGATCAAATGTCAAGGTCTCAAGGTTGTGAAAGTTTAAAATCAGTTCAGCGTGTAGGAACTTTATTATCACCAAATTTGAACCAAATTTATAACAGGGTCTAGGACACATGTCAAAGGACCTTAAATGACCTTTTAACCTTTGAGATTGTTAATGTCTGAAAATAGGTCATGAGGTCATAAAGTGTCAAATTTACAGTATGGTTTGAAATGTACGTGTTATGTGTATTTAATGTACATATAATGTGATTATATTATGTATATACTGTAGTTCCTCATAGGTAGTGTGAAATATACAGTATGACATAAACATCTTGTATAGGTTCTTCCAAGAGCTTGTACAAGATATTTATGCAATATGTGAATATATGAGTGGAAAGGAAGAGTCACTATGTCATGATGTAACGACATCATGACATTCTGAAAACTATCTCCTTCTCAAGCTGTACAACTACAGAGGAAACAGTTTTCATTAGGGCTAAATTTTAAACCCTACTCTACTAAAAAACAATGTGGCAGTAAAATGTATAGCATCAGCAGCCACTTGTGATGTTTGAATGGACCTAATTTTCTGTGATAATTATGGTCAAGATGAAGAGCCATGTATGGTTTAATTATGGGAAAATTGTGGTTTTGATATGCAGCACATGAATCCTAGATAAAGACAGAGGTGGATCTATGTCCATCTAACTTAACTAGTCAGAATCCTTCAGTAGTGCTGCAGTCACTCAGGTACAGTACATGCGGTAATATGACTTCAAACATTGCATTCTGGGTAAAATCTGTAAGGATTCAACATGTTTATTTTATATCACCACATAAAATGAAAATGTGTTTTAGGTGTGGTTCTCAAATATGATAGACCAGGAACCACAGCTCATTTCAAACACAGATATGTTGGAACCACATCTCCATTGGGGATAAAAAAAAAAAATTCGTGCTGCTCAGACTTCAAAGCTGTTACATTGAAGGTGCACCTTCAGGAACCTACAGAGAGGAAAGCTAGATAATAATCTCAACCTCTTTTTATTTTCCTTCAGATCTGGTAAGTATCATAATGATCTGGAATTAGGTATTGTATCAAAAATATACATTAATAAAGGTTTTAGTCTGTGGGAAATGTCTGTATTTGATAGAAGGATTATTAATCACAGTGTATTGAAATTAATGCTCTCTAATAGAGCTAATCTTACATTTTAGGTGCCCAAATGGCACCAAGGGGGAATAAGAGTTGCTAATGGTGCTCATTGTGAATTAAAGAAGATGGGGGGTAGGAAAAGAGCTAGTAGAGCAACTGGAACTCTGCTGCCAAGACAACAAGGTACTTCTTCCTAAAACAACATTAAGATCTAGAGCCAGGGCAGCTCAAAGACCACAACAAAGATCATACAGTCACTGTACAAACAAGGCATCAATTTAAAGAGCCAGGGAACCTGAAACAGCACATTAGAGATGATACAGGTTACACACTGTCAGTAGAGACACCTACATAGATTTGAGGAAGAGCCGTAAAACCGGAACAATATAGGAACTCACTGAAAATGTTTTAGTACAACTAGAACCCTTTTTCTATGCACTTGATGCCACAGATTATGTAACAAAAATGTAGTCATAGTCAAGCTAACTAAATACACAATGCCTGACAAAGAACGAAAGAAGGCTATTTCAAAGCACAAATGTGTGAGCACTGATGAAACACAGTGTATTTGAAAAACATGCCATGGTAGTCTCAAGAAAAACAAGTAACCAGGCCAGGCTGTAGTAAATGCTCTTGACTCTAATCTGGTTGTAGTGCCCCAAGAACTTGTA
>JAQQAE010010059.1:0-14281 GCA_029823295.1 Pseudamia nigra
CTGGAGCCTATCCCAGCTGACTTGAGCGAAGGCAGGGTACACCCTGGATGAGTCGCCAGTTCATCGCAGGGCTATAAAATGAACAGTTCTGGAAAAAAATAACAAAATAATCAACAACATGAAAAAAGAATCAATGAAACAAAGGAAATAAGCAACACAATAATGCTGTTTTAGTTTCACAAGTGCACAATAAGTTTTCATTTCTTTGCAAAGTGCGGAATCAACTTATATTTAGATTCAGTCTACGTTTGAGTGCTACCCATATTATGAGAAATGTTCTAGAAGTTTTAAAGATATAATGTTTTTTTATTTGTTTATTTTCATTTTAATTAATGAAGTAATATTGTCACTTTTAGTTCTATACTACTCTGATTTACTATGAATATGTTAAACTTGACAGGAGGAGCTGAAGGCATACATCCAGAGTCTGATGGAGGAGGTGTCACAGCTTCACCAGGCCCATCAGAACCAGCTGAACTCCCTGAGGAACCAGTCCAACAGGTTCTGCAGACCCCGGGCCATGAGTGATGTGGGCCAGTGTCGTCAGGCCTCCATCAGGATGCAGCGGAGACTCAGTGAGAGCGTGAAAACCCTGGAGAACTTGTATGAACCTCGCCTCATGGCCCTGCTGAAGAGGAGGCAGATCGGAGAGGACGCTCTGAGAAAGAGCCGGGAACAGGCCCGGGACCTGAGGGCCCGCCTGGGACCACTCAGGGAGGACATCCAGAGACTGGACACACAGAGGGCCAGTCTGGAGCACAGGATCGTGATGATGGAGGCCGAGAGGGAGGCGAGCCTCACACAGCATAAGGTACACAATCAAATCAAGGGCATCAAAGCAGAGCAGCTATTTTAAAAATAGGACAACTCACCTGTTACCTCGTTTTACTACAGGAGAAGGTGGAGATGCTAAAGGAGACTCTCAGAGAGCTGGGGATAGAGTTTGAGACTCAGAGACGATCAAAGAAAAAATTGGAGAATGTTAAAGATGGACTTTTGAGAGAGCTGACATTTCTGAGGTATGTTTATTTTACTGTTTTATCATAGACCATGGTCACACTGCCAGCCTTAGAGCTCCATTCATATTTATCTCATTATTGCCTCTGCCAAGGAGGCTACAGTATGTTTGTGTCTGCATTAGTTTATTTATTTGTTTGTTCACAACATAACTCAAAATGTTGTGAACAGATTTGGAGGGAATTTTCATAAGATGTTAGAAATGGTACAAGGACCAATCGATTAGATTCTGGGAATGATCTGGATCATTGTCTGGATCCAGAAAATTTTTTAAAGGATTCTTCACCAATGTGAGCTAAATTCAACATTTGTCCTTCTAACACCACGAATAATACCCAGAAAATTTAGCCCAAAAACATACAAAAAACCATAATAGATTCTATCAAACCACAAAGTTTGATCCAAATATGGGCAATTATCTGGATATAGTGATCCAGAATGCTTGTACTTACAGGGGTTGAGGAAAAATAGCTGCTGTAAGGTAGTAAATAAAACTATAGACATGAAACTGACACCAAACTGTAGTAGAAAGTCTGCTGATTCAGTAACATGTCCACTGATTTGACGTATCTTCAACATTTATGGAGCTACTGTAGATTCAGAAGGAAAACTACCACTATGGAAATATTATTTTTGGTGAATAACTGTTGAACTCATAATATGTGATTTCAAATGCTAATGGTAGATTTTCATTCAAGACTTTATTGTATATTGATTTTATTGTGATATGCACAGTAAGGAAACACGTTTCCCTGTAAAATCAAATTCTTCCTTTGCTGTCTACAATAAATACCAAATATAAAGTCCACAAAGTATAAAATATATAAGTAATAATTCACAAATGAACAATATACAGATGGTCAACAAATCCAATAATGATGGTCAAATAAATTTAAGAATTTGACTTTTGGTGCAATAGCATTATGGAGGAAATGAACATAGGTTCAAATGATAATGGTACGTTTTCACTCACACACACAAACTGAGTTGCCTTGGTGGAGGTCTGCGCTGAGTTAGTTTTGTCAAAATATCAGATTCCGGTCACTGTTCTGAAGTGACCCACATGCATAAAAGCAGTGGTTTTCAAAGTGTTCTCATTGTTTCCTTCACTAGCATGCAGTGACCTACAAAAAGTAGTGTTGAAAATGTGTTACTTGGAGATCCCCGGTCATGAAGAGTCAAGTGATTTTATGTAACCAAAAATAAGCACTGGGCAGGACTCTGAAAATAAGGTCAAGGGTGCTGCCTGTGAAAATACAGCATGTTACTTTTGTATTATCCAGTGGTCACTGTGCAATGGCTCCTTTCAGTGTTCCCTGAGCAAAATAATCAGGAAAATGCTCAAAGCATTAAAAAAGTGGATAAAATGATAAATCATTTGAATCAAAATGGATAAAACATTCAACAAAATGAATAATTGACAAAATAGTCAAGCAAATGATAAGCAGAAATGTAAAGAAAAATATTGAACAAAAGTCCACAAAATGAACAAAAAGTCCCAAAAATAATCAGTGAAATAAACCTAAATTCACAAAATTGAGTAAAATAATAAAAAAAACTTATAATCAAATAACTGTAAGATAAACAAAAATGAGCAAAAAATTAAAAACGTAAGTATTTCAGCAACTGCCTTTAGAGATGAGTCATGAGTTTCACTGAGTTTTGTGCAGTCACATTAATTCAGAAAAGAAAAGATGACATTCCATATGATTGGTCCTGTTCACTGACACTCTATTTGGGACACCTTGACCTGCAGTGTTGGAGATTTGGATTTAAAATGTACATTAAAGATGCATTTTGTTTTATAGAGGCCAAGAGGACCCCTGTGAAATGACAGCAGAAGAGGCTCTCTAATTTCCTATTTCCAGTGGACATTCCTACTGTGATGTCCAGAAGACCAAAAAACAACACTGCATGTATCCTCACTGGTTGAAACACTAATTTTGACACTTCTCCTTTCGGCTGCTCCCCTCAGGGGTCGCCACAGCGAAATACCAATGATTCGCTTAACACTAATCCTCACTATTAATGAATTCTAAATGTACAAGAAACTACTCATGTACAACATACTGTAAATGTTTTTATTATGTACTTCAGTACACAAAAATAAGATGCAGCACAAAAAAAAAAAAAAAAAAAAAAGTAAAAACACATACACTGACAAAACACAGTTGGAATAGTTCCTACTTTGCAAGCAAAATGCAAATCTACTGTATGTACAATTTTAACCTTTACTGAGTTTGGTCAAATTTTTAATGTTTTGGGCAAAATGAAGATGAAATGGAGGAAAGAAGAAAAGACCTGGATGAATACGAGCACGCGTGTGACGCTTTCATTCCACGACAGAATCAGTGTGAAAAACTAATAGTGCTAAAAATCTGAGAGTGACAGATTTTATTTTAAATACTTCACATGATGACAACGCAGCATTTCATTCTTTTATTTTCTACAAAAACACTGCTGCCCAAAAAGTATATTAAAAAGACATTACTGGAAAATGGATCTATTTTCAACAAGCAGGTCAGAGGAAGAGACGTGAATTCTGGACTCATGCCTGGACCTCGGAGTCTGCAGCACCTTCTGGGTCCTCGTCATTGTAGATGTTCTCAGCCTGGAGCAAAACATACAAACACCTCAGTAACTTGTACTAATAAACACACTTTACATCCTCAGAGACGCTACTGCAGGGGTCAGCAACTTTTACAACCAAAGCCATTTTTGGACAGAAATAAGATAAAATAAGTGTCTAGAGCCACATATAGTATTCAAACCCTCTATGTATCACATGACATGGACATTTGTAGCTAGCAACATGGTAAAATTAATTTGGTCATTATTTGATTTGTTTTTATTTATTTTTCTCATTTTTGTTCATCTTGCAGTTATTCGGTGAATTTTTTGTTCATTTTCTAAATCTTATTCATTTTTGTGAATTTTGTTTACTTCACAGGTCATTTTTATGGATTTTTGTTGATTGTGGATTAGTTTGCTCAATATTTTTGTTAATTTTTTGTTTTTGCTTGACTTTTTTGTGCATGTTTTGTACCTTTTGTTAATTTTATTCATTTTGTTGACTGTTTTATCTGTTTTCATTCAAATGATTTAATTACTTTTGTTACTTTTTTTAATTTTGAGCGTTTCCTTATTATTTTGATATGGTGCATCTCAATCTTGTAAGATTTATGTTTTTTATTCATAACTTGCTTATTTTGTTTATTTTCTTAGTTTTTGTTCATTTAATTTATTATATTGTTTAATCTTGGACCTTTTTTATAATTCTATATATTATTTTCATCAGTTTGTCTGAATTTTGGTGCACTATGTAGTTCATTTAGCTGATTTAGTGCTTATTTTTGATTTATTAAAATGTGTTACTTCCATCACTGGACAAAGCCACAGGAGCCACAGGTCGCAGACCCCTGCTCTAGTGAATCAATGCACAAACATCACATACAGAAGGTGACAATTTCAGTTGTCACAACTAAACTGTTTTAGAATTTTACTTGTAATTTTGTTCATGCTGCTGCTTTTGTTTCACTTCATCTGACTCCACCTCTCCTAAACTGAGGGCCAAGAACCAAAACAGGTTGTGATGCCTTTAATTGGGCTGACAATGTTTTTATTGATTACGGTACATTGGTTATTTTTGTTTATTTTCCATTATATTTTGTCACTTGTGACTTTTGACAGCTACTTTTTGTGAATTACTTTGTCAATTTTCTTGTTTTTATTTTATGCATTATTGCCCCTCCAACACACACTTTGTTCTTTAATTTGTTCATTTTTTTGCATTATTTGTTGATTTGGAGCTTGTTTTGTTCAGGCCAATCCTCATTCTTCTACATCATATTATCTTTAACATTTACAATAAAAATACATGAACTAGGTAATAAGATGCAATGATGTGGATTGCTTTACAGGAACAATATAGAGATTATAACAGTTTGGCAGATTTCATGTTGGGTATAAAGCAGATGCCACGTTTCTTGACACTGATCTAGATGTACTGTGCTCTTGTTAACTCACTTGTATTACATTTCTGGTTTACCGGTTTCTAATGTCTCCATTGATTGTATTTGTATGTACAGTTGATAAATAAACTGACTTAAACTAAATATTCTCTATATAAAACTTCGGTCATACACACACCACAAAAAGCTCTTACCATCTGCCAGACTTGCATGATGTTGTCTTCTGATACAGAGCAGATAACCCATGGCTCATTAGGGTTCCAAGAGAAGTCTGAGATCTTTGCTGTATGTCCACCATGGATGAACTAGAGAAAAGACACAAGGCCTTATTACAGGAACATTAAAGTAAAAGCAGAATTAATGTCCATCTCTGTGTGCAATAACCCACTAGCAGCTCAGGAGGGCCGTCCTCAGCATCCTCCGGTGACTGCTCCTCTCCGATCTTACTGAGGTCCCACACGTTGAGCCTCCTGTCAGTGCCACTGGAGGCCAGGATGGTTTCGTTATGGGGAGACCACTGAACCTGAAGGAACAGATTAATGAGGTTAAATTCACAACACAAAAACGGTCTGCCTTTCAGCTCTTTGTTGCTGTTGTTGCTCTAAGTAATTTGCAGGTTAAGCTGATGCATTAAAAGCTCTGTTGTATTTTCTAATGTAGGAGTGTCCAGTCATTGCCATGGAGCGCTGAAACGCTGCTTTTTTTCCTTTCCAAACACTCTTCAGCTGATTTCATTGAATTCCTTCCCACTGATCACTCTTCAGTGAAAACATGCTTTATTGAGTGGCTGGAAAGAAAACCTGCACTGTTTAGCCCTTTGTGGTAATGACTGGAAACCCTGACCTAATGCATGACTGCATATGATCTTATTAGTGCTCTGGCACCTGTTCCATGAAAGCTGGACAATTTTGTGAAAAGGTCATAATTCTGAGCAATATTTCAATAAAATTTTATTTGTATAGCGCCAATCTTAACCGCCGATTATTTCTAGGCACTTTAGAATTTGAGGCTGAGACCTTATGTTTATACAGACAGACAGACAATCACTCGCATTCACAACTATGGACAATTTAGAGTACCCAATTCACCTAGTGCATGTTTTTGGTTGTGGGAGGAAGCCAGAGAACCCACACAGACATGGGGAGAACATGCAAACTCCACACAGAAAGGCCCTGCCGCCCGGCATTGGGATTGAACCTAGGAGGGTTCGATCCCAATGAGGGTTCTAGCTATGAGGCACGAGTGCTACCCACTGCACCACCGTGTCGCGTTCAAGTCTACTTGCTTGGTTATCAATGAAAATGTACAGATGACTAATAAATGTCAAGTCTCACAACATCACCATATGGTTGCCTTTATTTTTTCCAATTCCATCAAATAAATCACAAATATGTCCCTTTAAACTGCAGTCTGTTGCAATTATGTAATGTACTTATGCACACTACTACCTGAACTTAAAACAGCTCCTTTATTTCCTGTTTTACATTACCAGACAAATTGATTAATGTAGGTTTGCCTGACCTCTGCAGTCACAACCACAACAGTGAGGCACGTCTGGATTAATCAATTTGTCTGATAATGTAAAACAGAAAACCCAAGTTCAGAAAATAGTGAAGCTGTGCATAACACTGATTGCAAAGGGTGATATTGTGGCTAACGCTGTGATGCCATTAATTGTGCAGCTCCATTACAACAATAGCCAGGCTTATTTCACCTAAGCTGGCCGCACGTAGAGAAGCACGACTAATCCCAACTCAACTCTATGAGTACAGTCGTCTGGTACACACAATGGAACGTACCTCGCACACAGCTGCAGATTGCCACCACGACTCACGCCTGGTAACTGGCGCCATCTATCGACAGTAAACATCGATTGCGTTGTGACACACATTGTCTACATATCCGACCATTAAAAAAGTCGCGAAGTCAAGTCGTCACCGCCGCACATCGTCATGATGGAGTCCTGGCGATTCAACATGTTGAATCGGCACGATTTCTGTCGGGACGTCCTCAAGACTGAAAAATCTGGGTCGGGAACCACCGCACATCAAGCAGATTTACAGTTGAGTTGAGACGAGGTGAGCTGCGTTTCTCCATGCGCGGCCGGCTTTAGTCTAATATGTCATCAGTTGTTTTTTCCAGTATGCAAAATACTACTTAGAAACTGCTGACCCATCAAGCAGGCAGAGAAACTTCAACAGCCAAATCACCTGACTGTTAAACTAACTCAAATAATCCTGGTTACTTTATGAAGGGGCCTCCGAAGGTGTGGCCAGAGTCTGCTGGCAAACAAAACTTTATGTAAACAACATCCCTATAGCTACAAACTTCATTTAAAAAACAACTCTAAATGAGCATGGGCCTGCTTCTTACCTGGAAAATCTCATCTTTGTGAGACTCAAAGGAGTGCAGCTTCAGCTTAAGGTTCCTCAGATCCCAAAGAGCCACAGTCTAGAATCAAGACATGATCAACTTCTACTGAGTGAACATATTACGGAAATTGGAAAATGTATCTTCATATCACAGCAACCTGCTACACGACAGTCAAACCCACCTTATCTGCAGAGCCTGTGGCCAGGATGAACTCGCTATACGGATTGAAGGACAGACAGTTGACCTCGGCAGTGTGGGCATCCACTGCATGGCTGGGTTTCGAGGTGTTGTTGGACCGTGTGTCCCAGCTGCACAAAAACACCATTGTTACGAACAAGTTTAAATAAACAACTGTTTCCTTTGGGTCATCACAGAATCCTGTGAGGTTTGAGACAAGTTAAAGTTTCCTACATCATGAGTTTCTGGTCATCTGCCACAGATCCGAAGAGGGATTCGTGGAGCAGGTGCCAGGAAACATCCTCCACCACAGCAGTGTGGCCTGTGAAGATGGTCTTTGCATCCACAATCTTTCCTTCCTTAGGCACGGTGCTGATGTCCCACAGGCAGATAGTCTGATAGTGATAACAGGAAACAGTAAGGAGAGCTAATGTAAAAAACAAATACCAGATCTACGTAAACAAGTACCAAAAAAGTAAGAGAGATAATTGCTACACAGGAAATTTCAGTCTGGTTGCTTACATGATCATCTGAAGCACTGAGGAGACACCCACTCAGGTTTGGATTCCAGGACAGGCCATAGCCCTCCTTCTGGTGGCCTCTGAGGCGCAGGTCTGGAGTGCATTCTCCAGATGGGTCTAATATTGAGGGAAAAAAAACCTTTGTGATGAGTGTTGTACTGATGTGCAAAAACAGTCCTTACTAATTTTTGAAAACTGATTTGAAAATAAGAAATACTGTATGTCAGTAACGCTACCTGGCTTAGAGGGATGCTTTGTGTAATCGAAGACGAGCACATCACTGGTAGGTGTCTTGGTGGCGATGATACATGGGTTCTGAGGCATGTAGCGGGCTCTGTTCACTTCTCCCTCATGGTTGATCTTTATTTCAATTTCTATCTTACCACTTACTGATCCAAAGCCTCCAAACTCTGAAATAAACAACACAAACATCATCTTATAACATCCAGTCTCTAATCCCAACAAAGTACTAGCAAACAAAGTAATGTCAAATGACATGCACCAGTATGCAATTGGTGCAACTTCTGACATACTGGCAAGGCATGTATAATTCAAAGAAATATTAATGAAAAGCATGACTAAATATTTGAAATTAAAAATGACAACTTTACAATACAGCAAATAAGTAAACTACAGTAAACAAACACAAATTGAAAAGAAGTGCAGGTAAAATGTTTGAGTTTATTTCCCCTTACACATTTTAACCTTCCTTATCCTATATTCTACTTTAAAAAAAATACACTAAACATATGAACACCCAAGACTTAAAAATACTACAAAAACCTTGTTCCGTTCTGCATGCCTAAAATTAAAAGAGGAATTGAAAAAGTCTATGTGTATACATGTGAAATCTGTTATGTGTATAAATTGGTTTGGTGCAAAGTATGGTCCTCCATTTACCTCCTTTTTCACTGTCATAGTGAGAAGCATCAAACTGGGCATCATCATTTGGAAGCTGAACACTTGCAATCACAAGATGATTCTGCTCATCAGAGGTGTGTGTCCCCAGAACCAGTCTGTGAACGCTGTAGTCTTTTCCCTCTGGCCTGTGAACAGCGACAAGACACATTACTGTATTTCTATTCAGGCACATACAGTACATGTATCTGGTGTCAGTCGAGGTGCTTTAGGTGTCAACTTACCTGGTGACATCGGGAAGCCATTGGGCAGTGAGGCTGGGCCACTCCAGGGCGTGGGTCATGACCAGATCATACAGAAAAGGAGTGTTCTTCTTCCATATCTTGTACTCCTCATTGATCACCCTCTCCTCCACAGCATCATCAAACGCAGCTGCATCAAGAAATACAGGAAACCACGTGTGAAAAGATGCATTCTTTTTTTTTTAAATGGTTTAATCTGCTGCTTATGGAAAGATATTTAATAAACATTAATGTGATACACTCAAAGGTGACCAGGTGTTTCACTTCATATATTCCTTATTTTACATGTGCCTCTACAGTAATCTGAATAAAGGGTGGGGATATTATGGAGGGGGTGAACTCTTAAAGTGAGGATGGAGTCATCCTTCACGAAAAAAAAATTCTGGTTGACTGAAATATTTTAAAAATGTTCAACAATACACCCAAAAATCGTGCAAAAATCCAGTTATTTGTTGAGTAACAATAAGTAAGTGCAACACCCACATCCCTACACAGATCCAGAAAACAGACTTCTGTGCCCATTTGAAAACAATTTCCAGTCAAATGTAGAACTAAAGGAAATGCACATTTTCACCACAACAACTAAGAGCTGTCAACTTTGTTTAATGGTCAGTGTACATGAACGTGTTGTGAAAGCTACACAGAAACGATCTGCATCAGTAAAGTCCTTCATTTGTTGAGGGTCTAACAAGGAACCTACATAATCCACTCTGCACGTTTATTTTCGATGTTTAGGTGTATTTGTGTCCCACACAGACGTCTGGCTTGTTTCCCTCTTGTTCCCTCCACTGAGGTATGTTCACCAATAGTGGCACATATGTTTTGCTCATAAGCTAACATTCATAATGGTAGTGTAGTATTTATTTCATCCAATACTACCCATATATACGTAAGACATACGTTGATAGCTGCAAGTGGAACGTTAAAATAATTAACAGAGGTAAATAAAAACCACGCATACTGACTGCTAGCAGCTAACGCTAGCTTACACTTGTGTGTAACAATGAAAGGGAAGGAGATGCGCCGTCGCGCCAACAGTCGCCGGTCTAAGCCCCCTCAAACTCGCATTGCGAAAAAAATACAAACATAGTCTCACACATACATAAGAAAAGTGGAATACCGTACCGTCTTTATCAGCCATTACGTCTCTGTAACACAGTTAACACTGAAAGAGCGTGTTCTTTGGCAAAGCGCTCTGAAGACCACACGAAGCCTCGCAATGGCGCCAACTCCATAGACCTCAGCGAGCCAATCAGAATCAAGAAAATACACCGGAAGTCGTCACGCGATACTCCACGACTTCCGGAAACTCCTCTGTTGAACCTGCGACGAACCGACATGCAAGTGGTCACACGGTTAACTCTTTTACAACATTAAAATCATCTAAAGCTACTATGGATGACCGTCAGCTAGACCTGACTGAAGAACAGAAAATTATTAAGTCTAAATACCCACCGATCAACAAGAAATATGAATGTGAGTGTGACTTTTAAATCCAAAATGTTAGCTTAGCTTAGAGTTGTGAAAACAGTGGGTTTCATAATACTGTATATAACAGATGTTGCTACTAGTAATAAATCATTTAGTATCGTCAAACGTTTCACCTGCTCTGACTTTTCCTGCTTAACCATGTTACTCAAATTATTCCAGACTTGGATCACACAGCAGATGTACAGTGAGTGTTATTTTTTAATGTTTTACTGAGTTTATTGCCAGATTGACGTATCTCTTCATTAGCAGAGATTAAAAACCTGTTTTCATTACGTGTTAGGATTCACTCGTGGGGAGACAGTCTGGAGGAAGCCTTTGAGCAGTGTGCCATGGGTATGTTTGGGTACATGACTGACACAGAGACAGTGGAACCAACTGATACGGTGGAAGTGGAGTCAGAAGGTGAGAGCACAGATGATCAACCAAATTATTGTGCTACAAAATCTCTGAAACTAACTTTTCATTAATTTGCTTGTTTTCAAAAGGTGAAGACATGGAATCTCTTCTCTTTCACTTTTTAGATGACTGGTTGTACAAGTTTTGTGCAGATCTCTTCTTTATTCCAAGGGTGAGCGTTATTTTTTGTTGGGCCAAAACACGTATGGAGGATCATGTCAGTGTTTAAGTGACTGTAGTTTGTAGTTTTAGAAAATTACTGAGTTGTCCTAGATGGAATTTTATGTTGTAAAGACCCTTTGCTGAACTCAAATCTCATTAAAGCTCTATAAAACAAAGGATTGTAAATAATGCTAACAAAGGAGACATCTGTAATGCATCTTGCACAACTTGGAATTATGCCCAAATATTCCAAACTACATACCAAGCTGACTAAATCTTTAAAGATCATTATTGAGGCATTTTTCAATAACTACAGTATATAGTTTCCATGACATGTATTGCTAGGTAAATGAAAGATACCATGGTGGTTGAGTTGTGTTTTAACTGTTTACCCTCTATTTTGTTATTCTCCTGACACAAACATGTTCCCTTTGCCTTCAGGAAGTCAAAGTAGTGAGTTTAGACAAAATGCACTTCAAGATCCGCTCTATTGGGTAAGTGTGGTGGGAGCCTAAACGTTCCCTCTAACATGGCAGAGATGGTTAAATGTGTAAAGAACTGGGAAGCACTCAGAAAGCATTAACGTCCACCAAGGCAGATCCAATGTGTTGTCCCAGAATGACTGACAGGAATGAGCTCAAAATGTCATTTGGCATTTTGGAAGATGTTTGTCTGAATTTAATTTTAAAAGAAACCTGCGTACAAAATCCTAGAGAGATAGTGATGTTTAGAAACTTGTCTACTGTGACTTTAAACTTTGACTTTTGAATGTCAAGGCTTGCCAGTTAAACCTGACCTAACAACTGTGTTCATTTTTCAGTTCTAAATGACAAAATGTTTGGAGCATTGAATATAGAATTTTGCAAGATCTTCTCATATAGTTGTAGCAGGAAGGGGGCAACTCTTTATTGTTGTTATACTATTTATTTTAACATAAATATGTAGCCAGTCATTCCATATCTGAGAAAGGCAAATCTGCCTTTCCGCCATACATTGCCGCTCTGTTGAACCTAATTTTCCTTTCTTTGTTATTTAAAAGGTGGGGTGAAGAATTTTCTTTGGCAAAGCATCCACAGGTAAGGAAGTGAATAAAGACTTTTTATGGAACATGAGAAAGATATTTGACTCAAACACTCTGTTTATTCAGAACACACTACATGATGTCAGAAAATAGTGTACAAATGATAAAGATTTGTTTTATGTAATGAAGTATTAGCTGTTAACTGGGGCCCATAGGTCTTTAAACATACTAAAGTGTCTTAAATGACAGTTTGGTTAGTTTTTGGAATATTTTGTAGATGTAACTCTCAATTTGTGGATTATTTTGGTCATTTTTGTCCATTTTGTTGATTATTTTATTCATTTTTGCTCATTTGGATCATTTTGTCATACGTTTTTTTACTCCCTTTCTATCCTTCATTTTGATTCTTTGTTTTTTGAGTTTCTCAATTATTTTGGTCATTTGTGTTTCTTTTCTCGATGAGTTTGTCTTTTCTTTATTTGTATGATTTTATTGATTATTGTCTTTTTTTGCTGACTCTGTTAATTTAGTGCTCATTTTGTTACAACATTAAATTCAAACAAAACAAAATAAGTTCAATTCTCATTTTCTACATATTATTATCTTTCAAGTTTAACATATTCATTTACTGTACAAAATGGAGAAATCATAGATTAAGTAAACAAAACTGTTAAATTTGGGTAAAATGATTTTAAACAATCTTAAAACACCCCATTAACATGTTAAAGAAGATGACTGGTCAGTTTCTGTTTATTAAGTCTTATGTTGTCATTTCAGGGGACTGAGGTGAAGGCCATCACATACTCAGCGATGCAGATCTATGATAAAGAAAAACCTGAGATATTTACCATCATTGATATTTAATGGAACCTCCAAAAGCACATCATACTGCTGATACAACAGACTTGAAATGTTTATGTGGCCACCTGAATTGGTCTTCTTGATCTAAGGCACTGATTATTGACTAGTTTTGTACTTGCAGGTTAAACAGTTTCGATAAAGGGACTTTTCTAAACATTTTTTTCAATCATAAATGAACATACCGAAAAGCTTTACAAGTTATATGACACTGATTATGAAATTGTGAAAATTTCACAAAATCATCTGTCATGCAGGAAAATACATGGCATGACTGACATAGTTTCTTATTTTTGTTTCATTCTAAAACATATTCTTATGTAAAATTATACAACAGTTTTACCACTTTAGCAAACTCAGCTTTCTTTAAAACTTTTCTTGAAATTTTTTATCACAAATTGAAGTTCTGTTGATGTCTTATAATTAGTCATGTAAATAAAGACTATTTTTCTGTGGGATTCATTAAAGCATTGCCCATACTGTCATAAAATATTAACATTTATTGGACGATGTGTTTTTGTTGCAGATTTGTTTTTTGTTTTTTTTTTCTTATATTGTGTTCTGTTAAGTATTCACATGCCTAATATGGAACATTGACTTCCTGTGCAAAAAAGTGTTTCGTAAGAGTCCTTAGGAGTAGCAGTGCTTGTGCACACTCATCTCTGGTCACAGTGTTGTGAAAGTACATCAGCTTTTTAGCACTTATAACTGATTGTATTATTGGTAGAAGTGAAAAAATAAGTTACCTATGCTAGGGAGGCTACGGTATCTGCCCAGTATTCATTTGACCTGTTTTTGGTCAATAATATGCAACTGGTCGGTGCAGTTAAGCCACAATGACATACATGCCTACATGTTCGTAAATAAATGAATAGTAAGCAACAGGCATAACAAAAAAGAAAAGACTATCTAGCATGGGTTAGAATAAGTCTATACATAAATAGAAGCAGAATCTTGCATCTTTTAATTGCATGGTTTCAAATAATTTACTTTTCATATTTCAAGGGTACATATTTGTTGGAATATTGGGAGGAGGCATTTTTAGTTAAATATTAAACCTCTATGTGTCAGCCCTGCGATGAACTGGCGACTCATCCAGGGTGTACCCTGCCTTCGCTCAAGTCAGCTGGGATA
>JAQQAE010010060.1:0-14281 GCA_029823295.1 Pseudamia nigra
GAGGGCTGTGCACAGGAGATGCCCTCACAATCTGTCAGATTTGGAATGGTTTTGCAAAGAAGAGTGGGCAAATATTGTCACATCAAGATGTGCCACGCTGATAGACTCATGCCTAAAAAGACTGAGTGCAGTAATAAAAACAAAAGGTGCTGCAACAAAGTATCAGATTAAGGGTGTGTATATTTATGCAACCAGGTCATTTTAAGTTTTTATTTTTTCATTTTTCCCCTTTAAAGCTGGCCACACAGAGAAACACGACTCATCTCAACTCAACTCAACTGGAAATCGACCTGATGTGCGTTGGTTCCCGACCTAGATTTTTCAATCTTGACAACGTCCCGACACAAAACGTGCCAATTCAACATTTTGAATCGCCAGTTTTCAGTCTCGGCAATGTGCTGCGGTCATGACTCCAACTTCACAACTTTTATCATTGGTGGACATGTGTGTCACAACACAATCAATGTTTACTGTCAATAGATGGCGCCAGTTCCCAGGCGTGAGTTGTGGTGTCAATCTGCAGCTGTGTGCGAGGTTTCTTCAATTATGACTGATCCCAACTCGCATTTCTCTATGTGCGCTGGCTTAAAGGTTTCAGTTTGTTTTTCAATTGCGTTGCACAGGTTATAGGTCACATCAAAGGTGGAAAAAGTTGTGAATTTTTTTATTTTGGTGTCAATTTTTTACATCACAACAACTTGGCATGTACAGCGGTGTGTAGACTTTTGAGATCCACTGTATACATTTGATCTTTGTTGTTTTTGTTCAAGCATTTCCTTTACTGTTTCATTGTCCCTTTTTATTTGGTTTACTTTTGTTCATTTTTCATATTATTTCTGTCAGTTACTTGAGTATCATGTTAATTTTTCGTTTTTGTTTATTTTTGTTCATTTTTCTTTTTTCTGAATTTCATTTGGTTTATTGTCTTGATTGGTTTGTCTGTTTTTCTTCCAATTTTGTTGACTTTTACTCATTTTTCTTACTATTTTGATAACTTTTCCTCTTATGTCACGTTAATTTTAAGTCACTGACTTGTAGCATTTTCATTTACTTTTTGCCTTCATTTTGTAAATACTGTAAATGTAATATCACCTCATTGCTGTCATTTTGTCTTTGAAGGGCAGTGCAGTGGGCATCATGTATGAACGGGTTAAAGTAGGCCCATGGTTCTTATTCCTGATTGAAGAACGTGGAGATCTGCTGATATTTTTGCCACATGACATAACTACAGCAAGATTTAAGCAATAAATAAATGTGAATTGTTGTCATTTAGGGTGTCACCGTGAGAAGCCGTTTTTGAACACTAAACAAAATGAAAATGTGAGTTCCTACAGCTTCAAGGCTGTATCATGACTACTTTTATGAACAATATTTCCTGCTATATTTCCCCTGTCCTTTCCATTTGGACACTGCATTAAATTCCTCCCACTTGAAATAGCTGCAGCAAGTCCTTGGCCGTGTTGTTTTTCATAGCTCAGGTTTCACCCCTTTTCCAAAACCCCCGGTGTCTCATTCTTCCCCTTTCTCTTCCTGTAAGCTGTTGATTTTCTGCAGAATTTCTGGCCCTTGATATCTAAGCAGCAGGGAGAAATCTGAGCAGGAATTAGTTCAAAATGATAATCATGTACCTGTGTCCTCAGACGATGAAAGATCCGATAGCTTGACATTCTTAAGTCCTCTTAAGTGGTGATGTGGCAGATATTGTCATGTTTTATAGATCAGAAGAATAAACATATATTATCTGTGACTGAATACGTCTTGGTGATGTTCTTAAACTTGTGGAACCTCCACGTCAGCGATCATTTACACAGCAGATGTTCTCTTTTAGCAGCATCGATAACTGTTTTCTTCCTTTCTCAGTTTCCCTCAAGCCACCAACCAGACTTTACTGGATAAGTTCAAGAGGCAGCATGAGGGGAACAGCTACATCGAGTTTCCTGCCGTCATGGAGCCCGCCTTCATCATCCGACACTACGCTGGCAAAGTCAAATATGGTGTCAAGGTCAGTGATATCCGTAGACATTAATCTGATAGACTGTTGGAGGAGGGAAGCTGATTGTTTCTCACACAGTCACATCCTTATGAACAGCAACACAAGGAGAATTTTGTTCTGTTTTTCAGTTGATTTTATATACAGTACAAACCCCAGTTTCGATGAGGTTGGGATGTTGTATAAAACATAAATAAAAAGACAATATGATGCTTTGCAAATTCTTTTCAACCTTTATTCAGTTAAATACTCAACAAAGACAAGATATTCAGTGGTCAAACTGATGAACTTGGGACAGGATCATGTTTACCACTGTGCGACATCACCTTTCCTTTTATCAACACTCAGTAAGTGTTTAGGAAGTGAGGACACCAATTGTTGAAGCTTTGTAGGTGTAATTCTATCCCATTCTTGCTTGATGTACTGTATGACTTCAGTGGCTCAACAGTCCAGGGTCTGTTGTCGTATTTTATGCTTCCTAATGCATCCTGCATTTTCAGTGGAAGACGGGTGTGACTGCAGACAGACCAGTCTAGTACCCCCACTCTTTTACTATGAAGCCACACTGTTGTCACAAGTTCCTGAACCCAAACTAAACACATGGGTAGTCAGGGTAGGGCAAAGAGTTACTATGGCAACCACCGCCTAATTTGCATATTAATTAGTTCACAGCTTAAATAATTGTAAAAACCTATTTTGACCTGTAGTACCAACAGTACTATAATTAGAGGCACCAGATTTTAATATGTGATAGATTAGACTCTACAACACCTCACACTCATCACATGACCTTGAATTTGGCCTTGTAGATCAACAGGGTCTAAAATTATTAAACTTTCATCTACATATAATTTTAGCTGTTGAAAATAAGTTGAAAATATCATATACTCCTGGAACATTGACTAAGCTGCTTCCTAATATGATGTGACCTTCAAGTCGAGGTGAAGGACACAGTCAATTTCAAGTGTGTATAGGTAAAGTTAAACAGATATTCCCAGATTCGACCCTCTGCAATCAATAGCTCATAAAATGTAAGTTGTTAAGAGCTAAATCCTCTGATCATCGTAAGGTAGACTTTTATTGATCTGTTTGTGAGACCAACAGAAAAATTAATGTGTAGTAACTGTCTGCAAAGTGCAACAACAAAAGAGAGATGACACAAATATGGCACAAATGAAACTGCACCTTGTAGTCTACTTTACTTCAGTCAGCCCAAGGATTTATCTCTTAACAACCTTCTGTTTGTGAGCAATTGATTGCAGTAGGTTGAATCTGGTCTGTCTAACTTTACCCCAGTGAGTTTTTACAGATGTGTCACTCCAGATATTTGAGATTTGACACCTCACAGTCCCTCCACAGAGTACATCTATAAAACTGTCTTCCACATTTGTATACACAGTGATTCTTACCAGCACAGAATTATGACAAATGTTGGCTGAGAATGACTTGGAAGTCACATCGATTCCAGTATGACAGTTCAAACGTGGGCCGCATTGCAAAACGTGGCACCTGTATCCAATTTGAGACCCCATATGGAAGTGGCCAAAATCATATTCAAAACGATCAAATTCCATGTGATTTATATCATTTCGCATTGCCAAGAAAAAGACAGACCTGGGTCACATACAGGCAGAATGATCAGATTTAAGCAGAGTTTGCTACACTGTATTTGACATCTTTAAAAAGCATATTCTTGTGGCTACATCACTTGTTGCAGACTACTTTCCTCGCTTAACAACGGCAGTCTCTTAAAATTGGAAGCTAAGCCAGCTGTTTGAATTTAAATTTATTTACAGTTTATATGTCTTAACTTCGCGTCATACATCTGCAGGACTTCAGGGAGAAGAACACGGACCACATGCGGCCAGATATCGTAGCTTTGTTGAAGAGCAGCAAGAATGCATTCATCTGTGGGCTCATCGGCATCGACCCATCAGCGACGTTCCGCTGGGCAGTTCTCCGAGCTTACTTCAGAGCCCTGGTGGCTTTTAGAGAGGCTGGAAAGAGACACACGCAGAAGAAGACCGGTGAGCTCTCACACACAGAAGCTGTATGCAGAGATGTTTCATTAGAGAGACACAAATGTTACAGGTAGAAAAGAAGCAGGGTATAAATGTGTGAATGATTGAGGAAAGCATAAAGAGAAACCTGTGTTTGCTTCATGGTATGTGAGCATTAAAGTCCCAGTATCAGCACTGGTTCAAGTCCCAGAGTTAACAATCAACCATCAGGTTTTCTAAAATAATTCATCCCCGGTGTTTGACCAGAAGCTCTCTTCTTCAAGGGTTTCCTGAATACCTAGAGAATCTTCAAACTATCTGGAGGAGAACATACGTATTACATACTGTATGTCAGTCAATAATCCTCAAAGTCCTGCACCTTAGTCTTCAAAGACCCAGATAGGAAATGATGCAACATAGAAAATGGTTCCAAACCTTGTTTTAATTTACACCAGAGTTAATAGTTTTGCATCTATGTACATGGTTCGAGTCTGTGGGGATTCTGGGAACCCTTTAAGCAAAAGTATTTTCCTCAGCCTTCTGGCTCCATTGTAAACATGGGCAGTAAATAATTTTAGAGAAACCAGTTCTTAGCTCTGTGATTCAGACCTACACAATGATGTGAGAAGCACTGACTGGAGCTGGAAAATAAAATACAGTACAATTAGGGATACTGTTGGTCGACAGGCGGCAGATAAAACGCATCATCCCATCTGCAGATTATTAGACGTTTGTTCCAGTTTCATCAAAGTGAATTTACAAGCTCTGCATTTTAAATGTGGACCCCTTCAACCAGGCTGATGCAAACTGAAAACAAACAGCATTTAACTCCACTAACATCCCTCTATTATCTATTGAACTACAAACAATAATGTGTATTTATGGTGCACATTTTTAAATAAAGTGTCATTATTTAAAAAAGAAAATCTAGCATAACTTCAGTGCTAGGTAGAGTACACATATGCAGTACTCTTTTGCTTTTACTCATTTACTTATGCCATAAAAACTGCTTAAGTATGATCATTTTGTTGCATATTTTGTTCATTTTTTAACTTTTTATTTTTTTAATTACTGTTGTTGCTTAATTTTGTCACTTTTACTCATTTTATTTTGTTTTTTGTTCAGCTTTTATTATTTTGTTGATGTGCTTGATTATTATGATCATTTTTGCTTTTTTTGTTTTTTTTGTTCAATTTTTTAATTATATTGTTAATTTTAAAAAATTATTTTCTTCAGTTTTTCTTTTTGCACATTTCGTAAATTTTTTTTGTCATTTTGTTTTTTTACTTTATTCATTTTGTTAATTTACATGATTATTTGTCCTTGTTTTCATTTAATTGATTATTTTGTTATGTGTTCTATTTTGACCTATTTAACTCCTTCCCATTGAGCTGTGCCTAAATGTACCTGATACACCAATATTCACAGTTGTTTGAAAAAAAGCTACTCCGGTAGAGAAGTAAATGTCCTTGAGTACTATGTAAGTCTGCATGAATAATTTTCAGTTGAACTTAACTTTCAAATAATAACATAAAAACAATTGAAAATATATGCAAACATTATTAGAGCACCAGTTTCATAAGTTTAAATTTTAGGGTTCAGAGCTGGATTGTTATTGTGATGTAATTTTCATCTATTTTATATATCCTTCTGAGATAATATCCCCTGAAAATGAGTGGCTACTATTATCACATCATTTTGTCCCAGTATCATTTTGTTCATTTGTGCCTATTTCATTCATTTTATAATTTCCTTGGATATTCACCACAGTTTTCTTGATTATTTTTTTCATTTGGTGGTATTTTGTGCTGCTTATTTGGTGATTTTGTTCATTTGTATTTATTTTGTTGATTATTTTGATTATTACATTCAAATTCGGTTCATTTATTGCTAATTTGGTTGCTTATTTGGTCAATTTGTTCATTTTTTATTATCTTTTTAAAACTGTGGTCATTTGTTGCGTAGTTTTTCATTTTTGATCATTTACTTGATTATTTTGTTCATTTTTTTATTTTAATTGATTGTTTCACATGTTTAACCTGACACACTTACTGTACTTGCGTAATTATTGTCACTTCTCATTAACTTACTCAATTATTTTCTTCTTTTCTGCTTATTTTGTTTATTTTCTTTTCATTTCTTTAGTTGATTTTGTTGCTTATATTTTTGTGAGTATTTTTGTAATTTTTGTGCTATTTTGTTTCTTCATTTCTTCATTTTAATTGATAATAATTTAATAAATTTTTATTATAATCAAGTACATTAATTAATAATTTACTTGATTATTTACTCTTGCTTTTTTATGTCAACCTTTTTTACCCCTACTCACTGAACTGTGGCTAAACATAACAAGAGTAAAAGTACATCTTTTTTTCTATGAGTAAAAAGTATCCTACCAAACAAGTACTTTTAGAAGCACACTTTTTTTGGAAAAAAAAAAAGTACATGTAAATGAGTAAAAGCACTTGAGTACTACCTACCTCTGCATATCTTTTGGTTTCAGTACATAATAGCAGGGTGTTGGTAAAAATCTAAATGTCAGATTTGCTTCCTTAAATGCATTTCGTGTATGTTTTTAGTTTGTGTTTCCACCAGTCAGACAGAATGGCCCCACAGTTTGCTCACATACCATGCAGCTAAGATGTTGTCTTCATTTATTGTGCAGTAAATGGCATTAGGTCCTCCGTATGTTGTGTTTTAAAGCTCATTGTTTTGTAGTACGTGTGTGTAGACAGAGCTGCCATGTTTTACAGTAGCTGTCTCTCTCTGTCTCTCGGCTTTGCCTCTGTATGAATGCCTCGTAGTTGTACTTGATATGCAGTAGTATCTGCCATCAGATGTGCTCTGAGAAGTGCTGTCATATGAAATACAGTAGACCTGCAACCTTCTCTTTTCTTGATGCTTTCTACACTCGCATACATGTAGATGTAGTGATGTTAAATTACACTCCTGATATCTTTTTGCTAATCCTTAAACATCTTCCAAATGAAAACATCAATATCCCCAAGGGAACTTTGTACATGTCTTTTAGAAGGTTAGACAGCGTGGTATCTTGGATATTTGTCTCTTGCTAAATTAAAATTTTATAAAGTGAGACTTCAGATTCTCTAAGTGGACATGGGTTATAATCAGATCCCATTAAAACCTCTGGAAGACATTGTATGAAAGGGCCTTGGGGGTGAACACCTACACAAACAACTACAAAGACATACATCCAACAGCAGTTGTGAATGTCAATCATCTTCTCTCCAGTAGTCTTGCACAGGTATTCTCTAGTAGATGACTGCATCTCTTGATCTTTTCGTCTTCTTTGCTTTCTAATCTGTCGTTTCTCTCTTTTCTTTCCCCCCTTCTCCTTTTTTATGTTTTTTTCTCTACCCTGTTTTTTTGTTTCTATATTTTTGCTTCTCCAAGGGCATGATGACACTCCTCCCTGTGCAGTTTTGAAAAGTGTGGATAGTTTTAGCTTTCTGCAGCACCCTGTGCATCAGAGAAGCTTAGAGATCCTGCAGAGATGCAAAGAGGAGAAGTACAGTAAGGCTGCCAATCCAACAATAACTCCTCCCACTTTCATGTCTGATGTGAGAAACCGTAGGGGAGAGACTGACCAACATCAATGTTAATTCATGGAGATGATGTAAAGCTGAGAAAGATGAAAAGTATACAACAACACTTTGTATTTAGGGCCTGTAATATGTGTTAGTTAATAGGTAATATGACCCTTATTATTCCTTGTAAAATGCTCTTTAACATCGAAGCTTCATAGGTTTCATATAATTATTTCTTACCAAAGTGCAAACATATGTACTGAATTTAACCATATAACCTATAATGTCACTGTCAAGTTTATATTGAGCTTTTTGTTGCTTTCTTAACTTTTAATAATAGGACTTATTCACTTACCACCAGATAACTAGATAGTTATTAACAGTTAATTAACTGTTTTGCATTTAATACATGAAAAAAATGAGGAAAAAGAAGGGCACTCCACCAGTGCCTGCACATTTTATTATCCATATGATGAGTGTGACCCTGACTTTGGCCTTTTACTGTCACTTGAGGTCAGATATCAGTCTGACACTGCTCCCATCCAAACTGATTTACACCTGGGCACATAATCAGAACCCTTTATGTGGTATGGGATGAATCTGATGGGTTGCACCTGTGACAGCTGTTAACCACCAGCCTTTGCCTATCAAGGAAACCGTAAAATCTGACCTTAAAATGAACCCAACAGTCTGAACACAACATTCTGTACCCCGAGAAAAAGCAGAGGTTTTTTCATCCCTGGGCTGAATGGATAATGGGTGGGTGTGCAGTTAGTGTCTCTTGAATGGGGACATCTAGGGTCTCCAAGCATCAGTCATCGTTTCAAGACCTTGGTCAAGTTGGAATATCGTTGACCCAAGTCTTTAGGTAAAGGTCCAAAGTCAAATCATTTAAATGTGTTATTTGTGTGATTATTATTACTGTAAATGGAGAGGTCTAGGGTCACCAAGCTTACAGCAAAAGTGTATGCGGTTCAGACTGGCAAGGAGGCTGAGGGGTATCACAGGTGTCTGCCAGTATTTTCTTCTCTAGATGAGCCATGGCTGTGGTGTGTGGCCCATGATCTCGCCTTATATTCATACACTGGATCAGTACCACACCTGTCATTTGCGCTGATTGGTTTAAGTTTTGTCCAGTTACATCCAGATCTACAGCTTACTGACTTGAAATGGCATTCGCCCAGGGCAGGGTGGGCCTGCATCTTCAATGGCATTAGTGGTGTCAGAGACAGAAGCAGCCCAAGCCCACTCATCCTGGGCTGCTTTGCACCCAATTTGCAGCCAATCCCTCTTCCAGCAATGAAAGCCAAAGACCTCCAGATGGGAGGGAGGGAGGAAGCTGAACTTCATAATTTAGCTCACCTGGAGCATGTTTCGATGCAGGCCAAACCATCGCAGGCAAGGTTCGAGCATGGCACTCTGTCTGCACGCTGGCATTATAGAATTAACCAAACAGAGTTGTTATTGAAAGCCTCCAGCCTCTTCATATCTGCCACCCTCTTTGGCCACATCTCGCAGCTGTAGAGCAGAATCGAGTGCGCTACCGCTTGGTTGATCCTTCCTTTTGTAGCCAGTGAGATCTCCTGCCTTGATGAAAAGCATGATCTCAGTCATGCAAAGGCAGCCCAAGCCTGGCTCATTCTGTTGTTAATCTCAGACACTCCCTGACAACAAAAATTGCTCTGAGATCCTTGAACGCATCTACCTCTTCCAGTGATTCGTCATTCAGATGGATCCATTGCCTGGCTTCTGGTGGAACCATGGTTGATGCAACTTTAATTTTTGTTTTGTTGATTCTCAGCCCTGGTTTACAATGTTCAATGCAGGTCTCATTGTAGTCCCTTCCAAGCAAGATAATGTCATTGACATAGGCTAGGCCTGTCAAAAAGACTCCAGGATAGTTTCCAGATGTACAGAATGGAAGAGTGATGGTTCAGTTCCTCTCTGAGTGTATTTATTATTTGACAAAGGATTTATCAACCTGCATAAGAAATTATTTTTGCGTTAGATCTTTATGTATTTATTTATGTAGCACTTTTTAAGATATGTTACAAAGTGTTGCACATGCATAAAATGAAGAGAAGAGTAGCATAAGAAATCATTTCAAGATATTGACAAAACATTTCCAACAAAAAAACTCACAAAAATAAAATCATCAAAAAGCATAGGCAACTGTTAATAAATGCATAATCAGCTGGTGATAAGTTCATAGTTAACTGTTATTACATGCACAATAACAGATTGATTAAGTTTTAGGATCTGCAGGCTCATCTAAACCCAGTCAGATGGATAGGGTGAGGTTAGGTTTTTGTAACTTCACTAGAGCCACTAAATTCTACACACTGAATCATATTAACTGCTCATAAATAAATGATCATATGTATGAATCTCAATAAACAACGTAACTTAGTAAAGGTTTAACAAAGGCACAAGATCAGAGTTGATTAAACTCCAGCATTGTGTTTAAATGTCATATAATAAGTTATATGAATCTGTGTCTTTACAGATTTTTTTACAAGGCCCTCAATATAAAGCATTACTGAACATTTGCAAATAGATGCATGTTTTTCAAAGTTTATATTTTTGCTTTGTGATTTCATTCACAGTTATTTTTCAGTCATATGATTCGATGCTTGTCAGTCTCCGCTCCCTTCGACCCCCCCCCCCAGTCTCTTTCTCACCTGCATGCGTTTGTTCTAGTCTTGCACGTTCACCTGCATGCTTCAGCCATTCTGTCACTAACTCCATGTCAGTAGCAGAAAACATATTGTGTTGTGCTATGGATTAACGTCTGCTTTGAAAACGTTTCCATGACTTTACTCTTTTTGTGTATCACCCACAATACTTCACAGCTGTGCTTTTCAGTCCTGTCTTTGGGCAGCGGGTGTAGTTGCTTGTCCACAGCACATGTCTAAAATCGACCATCTCCCCGTGTCACTAATACCACATCCAGTATGTTGGTGATGGTGAGAGAAACTGAGGGGATACAGGATGTAGATGGGGCACGGATGGATTTATTACAACTAACTTCCTCACTGGTGACTGTTTTAGCTTTATGTGGTGCAGGGCGTATAGACCACATGTACAGTTGGAGCTCACAGAAGTTCACAAACACTGTATGAAAAGATACATAACCTTTTTTTCCCACTGTCTGACATTAAATGAAACTAAACTTTTCCTGTTTTAGGTCAGTTAGAATGACCAAAATTACTCCGATTTGCTAAATGCCTGATTATTAATGAGAGAATTTTTAGAGAATGTTTTATTACTGTCAGAAGTTTACATACATTCCCTTAGTCTTTCGTAGCATTTCCTTTAAACTGTTAGATTTGGGTCAGATGTTTTTGTTACCCTTCCACAAGATTCTCAGGATTGTGTGCTGGAGTTTTGGTCCGTTCCTCCCGACAGAACTGGTGTAACTGAGTCAGGTTTCTAGCTGCCTTGCTCGCACATGGCTTTTCAACTCATACCACACATTTTCTATGGGATTGAGATCAGGGCTTTGAGATGGCCACTCCAAAACACTGACTTTGTTGTCTTTATGCTTCTTTGTAACTAATTTGCTGATATGCTCAGGGTCATTGTCCATTTGGACCCATTTACACCTAAACTTGAACTTCTCAGCTGATGTCTCAAGATGTTGCTTTGATAATTCTGCATAATGTTCTGTCCTCTTGATGCCGTCTGTTTTGCAAAATGCACCAGTCCCTGCTGCAGCAAAACACCCCCACATCACGATATTGCCACCCTCGCACTTCACAGTTGGGATGGTGCTCTCAGGCTTGCAAGCTTTCCCCTTTTCATCCGAATGTAACAATGACGATTTTAGTTTCATCAGACCACAGGGCATGTCCCCAAAAATTCAGGTGTTTGTCCCTGTGTGCATTTTAAAACTGTAATCTGGCTTGTTTTATGCTGCTTTTGGAGTAATTATTTCTTCCTCATTGAGTGGCCTTTCAGCCTATGTCAGTACAGAACTTATTTCACTGTGGATAAGGACACTCTGTTACCAGCTTCAGCATGTTCACAAAGGCTACGATCACACTGCAGATGCAAGTGCTGCAAATTTGATCTTTTTGCCTGTATGTGGCCCAGGTCTGCCTTTTTTGGCAATATGAATGACACAAGTCACATGGAATCTGTTTTAAATCCAATTTGGCCCCTTCCATATGTGGTCTGAGGTAAAGTTAGGCAGATATTCACAGATTCAACCTACCGCAATCAATAGCTCACGAACGGAAATTTCTTAAGAGATTAATTCTCTCTGTCTGATCGTAATAAGGTAGACTACAAGATACAACCAAAGTTTCACTGAAATCAGTTGTCCTTCCAGCAGTCTGAATTACTGTATATTGATCTCTATGTGAGAATTTGAGAATGGAAAGGCAAGTGTGGGGGGTTTGTTTACAAAGTGCAAACAAAGATTTTAATGAATTAAAGTCTTTTCTCCTAAACTGATGGTTGTAGTGTCACGATAAGGAGGTAATAAGTATATGTAGTGATTTTCATGTCCATACAGTGTTTCATTGTGAAGTTATTTAATATTATTTCTGCCATCTCTTATAGGAGCAGCTGATTTCAATAAAACTGCGGTTGTATCTTGTTGTCTGTCTTACTGCGATCAGGTAGAAGTATGATTTCTCTTAACCACTTGTCATTTATGAGTATTAATCACAGAAGGTTGAATCTGTTTGTTCTGTTGTACATGCGGGTCAGTTCAGGAACGGAAACAAGTCGTACTAGAATCTGATACATGGTGCATTTTAAGGAGTACTGTGAACTGCTCACCAAAAAATCGGATCTGGGCAATATATCTGAAATGGACACTTGGGCTCCCAGTCTGAACGTAGCCTGAGTCTACTGCTTTTGTTTTGGGGTTAATGTGCACATTTCACACGCAAGCACTGTTTATCGTCTGACCATTCCCATGTTGTTTATGCTTGTGTATAATTGTTTGAACAGATGAATGTGGCACCTTAAGGCATCTGGAAATTGTACCTAAGGATGAACCAGACAATTCTCTCCCTCAAATATGAACTGATTTCTTGACATTTTCCCATGTCACACAAAGAAGCAGTGTGTTTCAGGTGCGCCTTAAAATTCCTCCACCAGTGTGCCTCAAATGAGCTCAAATGTTGTCAGTTAACCTATCAGGGGCTTCCAAAGCCATGACATCGTCAGCTGGGCTTTCTTAAATTGTTTAAAGGCATAGTATTCTTAGTGTACAGTATGTAAACTTCTGACTTTGAAGAAAGTAATAAAGAAATTCTCTAAAACTATTTCTCTCTCATTATACTGGCATGTAGCAAATATAAATAATGTTGCTAATCCTGACTAACTTAGAACAATAAAAGTTTAGTCTGATTTAATGTCAGACAGTGAGGGGAAAAAGGTTATGTGTCTTTCTATCGTGTATGTAAACTTCTGTCTTCTACTGCATGTCAGGTTTCTCACACACCTTTTTAAACTTCTCCTGGGGAATCTTTGACCATGCTCATTTGTGTTTGTGTCTTTTTGTTTTGTGCCATCCCGCAGCTCCAGATGAGAGTGAAAATGTTATACAGAGTGATGAAACTGACTACGGTATATTGATAAGTCCCATGATAAAATGCTCTCTCTGACCACTTGTAAAGTAGCCTAACACACTCTCTAGATGTTTTTAGGTTTCTCGTCGCTGTGATTGATTGGCTGTAGGTGCAGAAGGAATGCTGCTTTACCAATAATATCGTAGGCTTGCCACCGCTTAAACTCAGCCACCTCACTGTAGTAATGCAACTGTTTGCTCTTTGTGTACTTTGAATGGGATTAGCCTTCATGAAATGATTATGGGATATCAGTAGAGCTATTGGATTATTCAAAATACACTTGAAAGCGCAGTGTGAGCCTATGAAGTCAGCTGCATAACTTGCAAATGTTTATTTTGTTGGTTTTTTTTAATTATTTTGCAAATTTTTGTTTAATTGGTTAATATTTTGTTAATTATTTTGCAATTTTTTAGTTTATTTTGTTAAAATTTTGTTAATTATCTTGCAAATCTTTATTTATTTTGGTGATGTTTTGTTAATTATTTAGTAAATGTACAGTGGCTTGCAAAAGTATTCACACCCCTTTGATGTTTTCCCCTCTTGTTGTGGTATGAAATGAATCGTTGTCACTATACTGTAATTTAGCTTTTTGAAAGAATTTACAAAAAATTACTTTTTAATGTCATCGTGAAAACAGATTTATACAAAGTAATGTCAGTTAATAAAGTATAAGTCCTGTGGTGGAAGCAAAATCCTTTCCATGTCACTAAATATACCCCTGAGTTCATTTACAGCCATCTTAAAAAAATAGGAGGAATATGGTACGTGCATAAATCTGCCTAGAGCAGGTCGTCCTTGAAACTGAGAGACCGGCCAGGAAGGAGACTTGAGTGGGAGGACACCAACATACCCATGATGACTCTGAACAAGTGAAAAGTTTCAGCTGCTGAGATGGAAGAATTAGTGCAAACAGTAACTGCTGGGCAAGTTCTCCACCAATCAAAGCTTTATATTGGAATGGCAAAGAGAAAAAAGCTCTTACAATCTCCCCTCTAGAGTTCACTATTAGGCATGTGGAGACTCTAAAGTCACGTAGAAGAAGGCTGGTGAGTCTAGTGAGACCAAACCTGAGCATTTTGGCCATCAGACTAGACACTGTTTGAACACTGCACATCATCATAAACAGACCATCTCCACTGTGAAGCATGGTGGTGGCAG
>JAQQAE010010061.1:0-14281 GCA_029823295.1 Pseudamia nigra
CTCTGTCCACTAACCCCAACCGGTCCAGGCAGATGGCCGCCTACCCTGAGCCGCTGGTTCTGCTGGAGGTGTTTCTCCCTGAATGTATACCTGGTTATATACTGTACCTGGATGTGTACTGATCCTGATAAGTTTTACAGTAGGCAGCTGGGCTGTTTGCTCAACATACTGCATCCCATCATACATATATTATGATCAGTCCCTTTTTTTTCATCTAACATTGTCACAATTTACTGCAGGACTAGAGCTCACTATACAAACACAACAAATCCTCATCAATAACTGAAGTAGATGAAACTAGCTGTGCACTATGTGGGATACACATGACTACATGTGTGAGTACATAATAAACAAACACCAGAATCTAAAAAAAAAATGAATTCATATCAAATTAAATATGATTTGATTCCTTTTTGATGTATGAAGCTTTGAGGTCATGTGACTGTGTAACATTAATGTTGTCATGCAGCATAATTATGGAAACCAAATTTTGTGGCAGTCATTTAAACTGTTCCTGAGGTATCCAATTTTATGTCACACCTTCTCTGTGGTACAGTACATTGTGGTTGTATTTTAAATATATAGTTTGTGTTTAGGTACATACTAAGGATCCATTACCAAGTCAGGAGGTTTAAAGTTTCACTTATCTTAACTCCAGTGTGAAGGAACTGTTATATTCATATGAAATTCAGCAAGCATTCTTATACAAATAATGAGAAAGACCAGAAATGGATATCACACATCAATCCTTTTGTGCTTTTGAGACTGAAATTTCTTTGAATATCAATACAAAACATGAAAACACAATTTCCTTGACATTTGGCCAAGAAGATTCTTTTACTTCATCCTTGAATCCAAGTACATTTTCATCTGAATTCTGTAGCATTCTCTCATTCTATTTGGAGAAATGATGCTTTAAAGGTCAGACTAACCTTAACACTTAAATTTATATCTGTATCTTTTACCTGTACCTTTCAGGTCTGATTAAGTTCATATTTTAGCTAGTTTTATTTTACACCTCAGACTTTGCATAAATCTCAAACCCTATTAAACATGGCTTTTCACAAAATGACTGAGGGACAGATACATCTTCTCGAAATGAGGCATCATGGACACATCTAAAAAGATGCCTCCAAAACTGAAACCATCGACACCAAATGACCGTCATCTATTTTTCAGTGGCCTCAAGTGCGCTGTCAACTGTGGAACATGGTGTCAGTGATTTTGTTGGTTTCCCATCAGTGTTTCAGGCCATTACCACAGATTTAGGTCACAGAACTTGACAAATGATTGGCTTCATCTTGGTCGTGATCCCAGCGGTCCAATCAGCACAAAATGCCAGGATCAAATAGAAGGCAGATAATGTTGAAAGACTCATCATTAATTACTGCCTTTCTATCAATATCTAATTATATGTGCTGTCTAGTCGAGCATGAAAGAAGATGAACCTCATTCTGGAAGTCTTTATATTGGCAATATAGTCACCAAGGCCATCACAGTGTCCATCTTTAAGTAGTCGTTTGCCTGATGTTGGGTCATCACTGCCCAGAGCTGTTCCGCCACTGCAGCGGCTGCATTTTTTTAGCTGTTTAATTAGAGGCTATTTTACTCCTGGGATGCAAAGTGCATACAATTAATTTTCATTAACATCCTGGACTGAAAGATAAAACGCCCACATGAGAATGACTCGTTAGTCATAGCTCTATATGTGTTCTCTAAGCTTAGGTCAAATTTTCACTCTTTCTTCTCATGAGTGTAACATTAATAGACTGTTGGAAATATGATGAGTCACTAATTAATGATGTTCTTTGTTCTTCTTGGAGAATAAATACCAGACTGCTGAGTGTTGGCTCTTAAATCTATTGGTTAGGAAGGAAATATTTAGCTATTGGTTAAGAAAGAAAGAAAGAAATATTTATTTGATCTGAAGAAGCCACTTGGATGAGCAACGAAGTGTCTTCTGGATCAGTCCAGAAGCTGAAGGAATCAACGTAACAATGACCTGGATGACTGAGAACTTAACCTTGAACACACTATAGACCACTGAAAAAAAAGAGGAAAACTAACAAAATAATCAAGTAAAAGAACCAAATTAGATGCAAAAAGAAGAAAAATGAAGAAAAATTAACCAAACAGCTTTTAAAAATGAACAAAAACATTATCAAATAGTAATAAAGTATAGTTATGATTGTATGTCACGAAACTGTAACATTATTTTAAAGACTGTTTGGAAGTACCACAAGGCTAAAATGTCAAATCCATAGGTGTTTTAACTGTCAAAACAGTATTTAATTATTTTCATCTTGAAAAAACATCATCTTTGGAAAGTTACAGTTAATTTGAATAAGGTGTACAAACACGGCAGATAAAAGTCAGTAACTCCACCGACACCAGACGACACAGCTGTTGAAAACTCTAGACATTTCTGTCTAGTTAATATTAGTTCAGTCAGGATGCTCTGGTCTGATTTCAACATGTTTTTAAGATCTTATATGCATTTTATTTTACCTTATTTTTGATACAGTTCACAGCAATGTATGAAGCACCTCTGCCCCCAGGCACACGCCAAACATTAATGGACAAAAGACATGACCTTAAAGGTTTAATTGTTAATCAAACACACCAACACACACTAAAACAACATACATAATAAAAAAAAACTGAAATAACATGAATAAAACCAGAGTTCCTGTTCAGGTTTTGTGCAAATATGATGTTGCAGTCTATATTTCCTGTGTAAATTGTATTTATCATTAAATATATTTTATTGTTCTACTTTTACCATAATTATAGAAGCATGTAATGTAGACAGCTTTTAATAATAGACACTGCTGGTATTCTTAACAATTCTGGACAATTTATTGGCATAGTAAAGAGAGACTTTCATCGCCTCCATGTGTGGACAAATGGACAAAAATATTTCAGATGAACAGGTAAGGAATAGTTTCATGGGTATCTGATGTGAATATTGTGCTCAAGTATTTGTGAGTATTTGATAGAATTATAAACAAAATGTGTCTGGATTTGGCCATATTGACATTAGAAACATTACTGCTGCTGGAACATACAATTACACAACTTTCTTGCTTCAAGCTGTGTCTCACTTGCTGCTGCTTGTTGCTTGACTTGAAGTTGTATTCAAACATACAGGACATCCAAAATGTTACACCACTGCATTTAGTCTGTGTCATTCTGCTTCATATAACCTAGGTGTTGTACAAATAACCTGTAAGATTCAGTAATAATAACAATAATAACGACATTAACAACTACAACAGCAACAAAAATAGTAATAATAATAATAGAAATGACAGCATACATAGCAGTGATATCAGAAAACAAATAACTGGCTAAACTTACATTCTCCAGCGAGTGGTGACGATGTGATGAAGGCTCCTCTGCAGCAGCTTCTAGGATTCTCCAAATATTTTCTCAGTCCATCTGGACAGATGTAGAGTAAATTTACTGTACAGTACAAGCAAAACATGTAGCTGCTGCAGACAGACTACTACTTGGTGTGTTCAACATATCAAATTATTATCTAGTTGTGATTATGCATTACTAAAATAAACTAAACTAAACTAAAATAAAATAGTTTTTTTAATGTTAGAAAAGACGACACACTATACTGTGCCCTCTTTTCCACCACTTTCTGTAAACCACACCCGAGCGGAATATGACAAATATGACTTGATGTCTAGAAAGTACAGCAACTTGAGATGCACATCGACATAACACATCACTAATTTTTCACAGATGATGTTTTAGGTCAGGATTCAAAAACTTCATGCAGCAGTGTACATTTAAACACAAGTTCATTTTGATATGATTCCTTTCTTTTTTAATTTGCATTTTATCTATTTCCCTAATAATTTCTTCTTTGGTTTTGTATAAAATCTAATATGAAATACAGAGAAAATCTCAAATACCCAGTTTTCAACCTTGCTACTCTATATAGCTAGAAATGTGTGCAGGCCAATGTGCAATAATTTCACATCTCCAAGGTCATTTGATGAGTAAGAGGTGTCCTGGAGTCGAATCTATCACATATTGAAATTTGGTGGCTCTAGCTATAGTACTTTTGGTACTATAACTCTCAACTACAAGTATTGATCCACTATCTACTGCTCTGAAGTGGTTGCTCAAATAACAGACAGATGGGAACTGATGATAATATTTATTGTCGCTTCAAGAACAATTTGAGTGTCTGAATTTCTGCATCACGTCTGTATTGTTGTAAAAGACCTATTGTCTAATGATACTATGAAATTTTAAGCTGTGCTACTTAAATTTTATAATCAGTGCTGTCAGGAATATAAATTGCATACTTCAGGTACTTATTTTTTATCTAAATGGAATTTATATTTTAGTGCACTAAATTGTCTCAGAAATAAATCTTGCATTAAATTCAGAGCACAGCTGGAACGAAAGGGACGACCACATACAGGTTTGGATGTCGGACAAAAACCCCATTAAGGTTTTCATTGGCTTTCAGTGGGAAGCTCTTCCCCTCCACGTAGACACACAGCAGTGCATTAGCTGGGAGTATGTAGCAGGGAGCCGGCTGGTTATTTTGGCAGTTAGATCATTGTTGCATTAATGTGTTTCTCTCAAGAGGATGCTGCAGCTGTCCTTGAGTAAAGCACTTAAATGCTATTGCCTCAGTAAACACTCTGCTGCAGGAGCGAGTGAGCGGTCGAACAGGGAGGAAGGACTGCACATGCGTCGGCCTGCCGCTGTGCAGCTGAGCTGAATGTCAGCCGAATAATAGAGAGCTCTTTTAATAATATTCTGCAATAAACCTGAAAACTTGTCATGTACTAAAGAAGCAAACAAGGTGACAAGTTGGGTCAGTAATAAAGAAAAAACAGCATTGTTGTCAGAACAAACGGAATATTCTCCAGGCCTGCTCCAGGATCAGACATTATTAAAAGGGCTTAGGAAAGTAGTTTGTGCTGTTATTAAAAGATATTTTAGCTTTCAGAGCACAAAAGCCTTATTGTGTGTCATCCATATATGGTTTGAAATGATTGTTTTTACAAGGGTGTTGGCTATACACCACCATTCAAAAGTCTGGACACACATTCTCCATTGATTTTTTTATTCACTTTTATTATTTTCAACATTGTCCATTAATACTGAAGGCATCCAAATTGTGAAAGAACACAAATGGAACTGTGAAGTAAACATCCATTATCCATCACCTTCCACTTATCCTGGTCCGGGTCTCAGGGGCAGCAGTCTGAGCAGAGAAGCCCAGACTTTACTCTCCCCTGCCACCTCCTTCAGCTCCTCTGGGGGTGTCTCCCCCTGCATTCCCAGGCCAGCTGAGAGATACAGTCCCTCCAGTGTGTCCTGGGTCTGCCCCAGGGCCTCCTCCCAGTTGGAGCAAAACCACACAGCACCTGACCCTTATGACCCTTCCTGCAGGTGGTGGGTCCACAAGAAGGCAGAGTCATAAGGGTCTTCTGAATCACTCTTAGTCTGACCTGTCACCTAGAGGACCAATATGCCTTGAGAGACCCTATGAGGGGCAAATTGCACCCGACAACATAGCTCCTAGGATCACTCAAACATGCAAATCCCTACACCACGATAAGGTGGCGATTCAAGGAGGGGGTGTAGTAAACAAAAAGTGTTAAATAGCCCAGAACATGTTTTATAGTTTAGATTGTCCAAAGTAGACACATTTAACTTTGTTCTTCTTCTTGTGTATGTCGTTACACCTACAACTCTGTTGAGGCAATCCAGTCCGGAGTCTCATCATCGAGTTTGATTAGATCACAGTCACAATGTGGTGACTGATGGTTGGGGCAGCCAGTTATAATATGGTCCACAGTTTGTAGCAGATCACTGTTTTTTTATTCCGGCCCTGAATCACCCTCCTCCTGTCCTGAGCAAGTTTAGGATTGCCCACTGATTTCAGCACAGGGACATCTGAAGAATCTTCATTGTAGTGCTAGTGCCTTGATGGTTCTTCTGACTTCCACTGTTTGTACCATCTTGCCCAGGCAATTATTGAGTTTTTGGAGGACACGTGTGGCTAAGAGGCACCAGGACATGAGACGTAAATGCTGCAATGACTTTGTAGTGATGTTGTGGAGGACGTATAATTCATCTGTGGTTTAGTTTGGCTCATAGGCATCCATGGACAGTCCGTGTATGGCAGCGATGAGTGCCATGTCCTGCTTCTTGACATGGGGGTTGCAGCACCAGACAGCATGACTGATCAGCTTTGATGGCAGCTTTGCACATCAATGCCATTCTCTCATCTCATTTCATGTAGAGGAATGATGTGTACAGAGTCAACAGTCCTATTAGTGCTACTCCAACTATTGTACAAATCCATATTATGGCAACCAGCAGTTAAGAGAAAAGACATTTCATGGCGTGTGTTTTGTATTTCAGTGTTTTTCACCCTGATCTCTTCTTCCCTAGCCAACTAGTTTAAGTCTAAACTCAATGAATCTGTGCTACATGTCCAGAATGGATGGCAGCTCGTGCTGCTACTATATCCCTTTGTCAGCATCTGATTCCCTTTTTACATTCAGGACATATGTGAAAGGGCACCGTGCTTGAATATGCTACATTTTAGATCAAAGTGCATCAAGTGCTTAATGACACTCACCAAAGGTTTGACAAAGTGAGTCATTTCAACACACAGCCAACATGTTGACAAACTGTGACCAAAATGTACGTGTCACCAAACCAGGGATGGATCATGATTTTTGAATATTCAAAAAGTCAAAAAAATGATTAAAACTTGATTAGTTAAGGTGACTTTCGCATCAATCTAAAAATAAACATTCATTCTTGTTTTTCCCGCAGTTTGGTAGTAACAGGGTGATAGTGTGCCTCAAACACGTCATTTCACAACAAAACAAAAGTGACGAGTCCAACGTGTGGTGCTGTGGGACGTGCAGTGAGATAGGACTGCGCTACTGAAACCAGCAAGACATCCAAAAGTAGCGTGTGAAGAGCCTTAGGGCGTACTTACACTGTCAATCTTTGCCACGCTGGGGTACGTTTCACAGCTAAAGCATGGACGGTGTGAGTACAATCGAGCGTGGAGGAGGTGGGCTATGTCGGGGTTGCTTATGCGTGAATATGCGCACATGCAGCCAATGTATTTCAGATATATACATAAATCTCTTTTCCTGGTCCCCCTGCATCTGGGCAACTCCATTAAACAGAAAATTTTCACTATGTAATGTATAATCTAGTAGAAGTCTGTATGTGATCATAAATGACCTGTAACAGTCATAAATATTGGATACAGGTATTGTGACATGATCTCCTATCATAGGAGGATACGTCTACATAGGAGTCCAATATACAGATGTATCTGCGCCTGAGCCCATTTCAGAGCTGTCAAGTGAGCACAGACCAGTGGGGAGTGGGGACGGTGCAAACACGCTCAGGCGCAGCTCAAGCCAAAACGGCCCTTGTGCGAGTACGCCCTTCAAAGATGGATAAATGATAATGAAGTATAGTGTGACTCCTTCAGGTGAAGTTAGTTCAGCCGTGCACAACGAGGCAGCAGAAGCTAAATCCACAGCCTTCAATCAAGTTATGCCACAACAGAATGAAATCAAGAAAAGCTCTTATTGTATGTTTCGTGTGAAATGATGATGCACACTCCAGGTATGTGTTTGGTGTTTTTGAATCAACAAATGAAAAGACAGATTTGTGCGCTCTGTCCTGTGTCGGTCTGTAGATACATCGCAGTGTGTCTAGTGTCTTTTGCACACACATGTCTGTGTGTGTGTTGTTTTTTTTTTTTTTTTTTGGGAGTGTGGGGGGCAAAATCGATTAGTGATCAGTTAGTTACGACTGACTATCAATTAGTGTTTTGGCTTGAAATAACCACCCCTGGACCAAACATATAAAGATGATAAGGATTTCTATCGATTTTTTGGTAAAGAAAATCAAGATTCATGCAGGTATAGCAGTCCGGTGTTCCAGTGCTGCTTTCCAGAGAGTGAAACTCAGAAAGGTGGCTGTGGCATCTTGTATTTGCTGCAAATTTGGCATATATTTTCACTTGGGCAGAAGGATGGAATGAAGTTCAAGTCTGCTGTGACATTGTGTTTGTCAGTTCTTTTAAACTGATGTTGATTCAGAAGTCCTTACTGTGGTCTATTCCTAACTTTCGCCCTAGTAATCCTAAAAATAACCCTTAACCCTTGTACAGAGCCAGTACAGTATGAATCTATGTACAAGTAAGGAACAAATACCTAATATATGTACCGTGTTCTTAAGAGGCCTAATAACATTCATTCAATCTTGTTAAGTGTTGGCTGTTTTCCAGTTTATTTTTAGTTTATTTTGGCCAAACTGGTCGACTTATTCTTTTTGGTTGCAAATTTTACCTTTCCCTTGAGCTCAGAGCATGGTTTATTAACTTAAACACTGTTTATTCAGCAGTTCTTGCACCGTCCTCTTTGTTCTACTGCTTTCTCAGACCTCAATACCTCGGACATCTCTGTGCTGTTTCCAGCCTCTTTCCAGCCAAACACACCTCGAAAGGTTCAACATTGAAGGAAAAGTCCAGGATCTTTGGTTTCATCAAGGTTCTGGGTTCTGAACCACATCAATTTTGGTCAAAACACAAACTAGAACAGCACTGGTTTTATTTTTGGTGGAAAGTGGCTATGAGAGCAGGATGTCATATAATCTTTCCAGCACTTTACAGGAAATAACAAATGCTAAAATATCATTAACAACAAAATTACTTTTTTGCACCACTTAGGCCAGACACTGACCTTTACATAACTTGAATCTGTAATTCCAGTTAAAACCCCCATTAACTTATTGCTGGTGGGAAAACTGTGGCTAAATCTAACCATAAAATGTTGAATAATCCTTTATGTCATTGATAGAAAATGCAGTCGAGCTGGCATCACATCTCCTGCAGAATGTTTCTTTTTATAGATCCATTCTCTATCTAGGTCATTAGGCGGAAATCACTCCTTGGGAACATGGTTGCTATAACATTTAATAAAAATCATAATGTGGGCAGCACTGAAAAAATAATTTTTTGTTGTAAATGAATCAAGTATAAATGTAAATTGAAGGTTATTGAGACAGATGAGTTGATTGTCCAGCAGCACCTGTTAATCAAATCACTTTGTCACCTATGAGGCTGCCTTTCCTTCCTGCTATGAAGAGAAAATAAAAACCCCAGGCACCTGCAGGTCAATTATCTTCCGCAGACCCAGGAGGTGGGATTGTTTTACAGACGACTTTCTGCGAACATAATCAACGCTTTGCACTGTCACCGGGACTCGTACCTCGTATATTGTTCAGGGAAAGAAAAGCCACTTTGAACAAAAAACACCTGCTTTGTCATCTCTTGAATTGTGTGAATGTTCCTTGCGATGCTGCCACATCAAATTCCTCTCCCTCCTGAGTTGTCAAATCTTCCAGGGTGACTGCGAGTGTCTGCATCAATATTCTTGCGAGCAACCTTTATTTCTTTATATAGACAAGTTCAGACTGTGTTCTTGTAAGGACAAATTTGCATAGACCTGTAGAAACAATGTTAAGGTGGGATAGAATAAGACTGGCTTAACTGACTGCCAAGGGGGATACTAGGCAGAGGTGGCAACACAGGAAAAACACAAAGCTATGGAGAGTATAAATATTTATAAGCCTGTGTGATGCTTATAAAAGTTTCTCATTAAAAAAGAAACCTGGAAATGATGCCATCTGAAAGTATGCAGCTGAAGCATTTACATAAAACGAAAAGCGAGGAAAAATTGTGAGGACTTTGTTATGAGAAGGAAATTGATACAGGCTGTTTTATAACGCAAAGCATCACCATGAAATCATTGCAATTTTTTCCACATGAAGCTGTTTGCCTTACATTAGACTCCAAAAAACAAATATAAGTCTAAGAATATAAGCCTTAAACAACAAATCATGCATAATTTGATTGTGGTCATAAAATGTAAACTGCAACAATTTGGTTTCCAGGAAAAGCTCAGAGAACATGACTTTAATATCCCCCAGCGGAAGCCACAAACACACTATTTACATTACTGTGTTAACATTTGGAAGTGGAGAGCAGCCAGCGTTTGACAGAGGTGGGTGGTACTCAATATTTACTCCATTACATGTACAGAGCTGTGAAAAGTATTCACCCCTTCCTGATTTCTTATTTTTTATGTTTTTGCCAGTGTTTGTCTGTCTGTTAGTTTGTTAGTTAGTTAGCAAGAAAACTAAAATAGTACCGAATGGATTTTGATGAACCCTTCAGGAAAGGTGTGAAATTGGACAAGAAACACCTGATTACATTTTGGTGGTGATCTGAATCACCATCTCAGCGCTTTTATGCACTGACCAGTCAACATTGCTGGCCCCTGGGCTGATGGCGTTTTGATGCCACAGAACAGAGCTGTGATTGACAATCACTTGCCAACCAATCAAAATTGAGCAGGGGCGTGACATAGGAAGTAAGCTCTAAAGTTCTCTGCACCATGATGAAGTGGAAACTGCCTGCTACTTGGTTTATGAACTAACACTGAAGGATTCCCATGATTTAATGAAGGAAGTGAACGTCCAGAACATCCATTACAGTTTGAAATGTTACTGTGTGAAAAGAACATTTTTATGTGTCTCATCTTTGGCTGCTTTGTTGCTTCAGAACCTTGACAACTCATAATTAACAGAACTGTATATTCTGTTCTCTACCAGAAAATACTGAGGGAAACTGTGTGGACATCAGTTCATGGCCTCAAGGGCACTTGGGTTATGCAGCAGGGCAAAGATCTGAAGCACAGCAGTAAGTACACCTCTGAACGGACGAAAAGAAAAAAATGAAATGAAGGCCTGCCCTCAAAGACTGAAATTAAATCTGATTGAGACGCTGTGACTTGACTTTAAACAGGCTATTCATGATCATAAATCTTCCAATGTGGCTGAATTAAGATGATTCTGTAAGGTTTTTACTCGAGTCCTTATTTTAGTGATTACCTCTAATCATATCAAAAATAAAAATAACAATAGAGTGGAACCTTGGACAACGACGGCTTCTGACAACAAAAAATTCGGATACCGACGAAAAAACTGCAAAAAAATTGAACCGCATAACGACAAATTATGCGGACAACGACGCCCAGGTCACGCCTGCGTCACTTCCGGGTCTCGACGAGAATGACCCGGAAGTCAGAGCGCTAGCGCTAATTTCATTCATTCTGAAACGCCAGAACGGATTATCGTCGGTATCCGAGGCACCACAGTGAGAGCTGTGAGAGCAGTGAGAGCCTCCAGCTGTCAGGGTAAAGGCTGCACCGGTGCAGAGAGGAGTTGGGTAGCAGGACATCCAGGTGCTCAAGGAGCTGGTGGAGTTCATGGTGCTGAGGTGGCAAACAACTTGTCAGCTCATTCACAAATTGAATTCCATCTGTCAAGCCAGAAAAGAACTCACAGTAGATAATAGCAGGCTAGAAGTTGCATGCAAGGGTTTCATTGATCAGCAGTCCAACTCTAGTCCCCCGTGTGTCAAATACTACTGTGAGGGCAAATCCCTTTATGTCTCAGGCATTTGCTCCAGGGACCCTTTGGTGTAGGTACAATATGTGATGCCAGAGTTTACAAGACACAAGAGTATGTTGGATATTGACTGTATCAGCCAGGAGACATTATTAGGTGGACAAAATGCTTAGAAGGAACAGGATGTCCAGATGGAAGACTGCGGTTTGTGTCTCATTTCATGCTGTAAAATCAGACAGTACAGGAAATGCTCATTTAAAATCATGCAGAACAAGTCATATGTACTTTGTACTTGTATTTTATCATAGACACTTATTTTATCATTTGTCCAGTCTGGGTTTCTAGATGTCCAGTGTCTGTGTTGTTTGTTGTTCAATCTCTACTTTTTTGTCTCTCCTCTGTCCACTAAACCCAACCAGTCAAGGCAGAGGGCCACCTACCCTGAGCCGCTGGTTCTGCTGGAGGTTTTTCTCTTCTGTAATATGAAATTTTTCCTTCCCCAGTCTGGGACTGTTTTTGAAAATAATGTACACAATGTTATTTGTAATGGCTGGTGCAGAAGGTAATTTTATGACTGGTACAAATGAAGCATCCTAGAAGAGGTGGAGTCCCTCAGCAGCAAATATGGGTCAAGTTTAGTTCATTAAATGTATCAAGAAATTATGTGCATCCATCCATTTTCTGCCCCTTAATCCTCGTGAGGGTCGGGGGGTTTAAAAGACAATGCTCCTCCAAGAGTTCCAAGATCTCAAGAACTATGAATGTGTCGCCAAGTGCAGCTTCCAAAACTGTCAAATGTCATGATGAAACTGTCTCTCATGAGGAAACAAAGACCAAGAGCTACTTCTGCTGAAGAGGAGATGTTTATTTGAAGTAGCAGCCTCAGAAACCTCAGATTGTGTTTGATGGTTTTGGAGACTGCAGTTGTTCCTAAGATGTGTTTTTTTTTGTGCAAGGAATGGTGTGTACAGTGTCAATAACCCTATCAGTGCTATTAGTTTCTAAGGGGAAAGACAGTCCATCATTACATGAAGAAATGAAGGTCAGTCAGTATAACACATGTAATGATGGACTGTCTTTTCTCTTAAAAACTAATAGCACTAATAGGGATATTGACACTGTACACGCCATTCCTTGCACAAAAAACAATGGTCTAGGGCTCATTAAGAAGACAAGAGATAGCACAAATGAACTCTTGATAAGACAAACGTGTGAAATGAAAAACATTCTGGGTGTCGACCTGGTGAATCTGATGCAAGATGAGTGTGCAAAGCTACTGTACCATTAATCAATTAGTTGTTTAACATTTTTTGTTTACTACATAATTATGTTCTTTTGCATTTTGAATGTATTCAACATTAATGGACAATGTTGAAAATGCTAAAAAAAAAAAAACAAAACAAAAAGAGAAGGTGTGTCCATACTTTTTACTAGCAGTCTAAATATACAGCTATACTGCTATTTGCTTCAGAAGAATATCAAACAGGTGAATCCATGAATGACCATTGTGAGATGATGTTACGGCCGGTTAAACTAAATTCACAGAATTTTTAACTGATGGTGTGATGGTGAGCAGGGAGATGGATGGTGTTCAACAGCACATCTCAGTCCTTCTCAAATCCTCATCCACAGATACCACTAATGAAAGCCGCTGTTTTCTCTCTCATTTTTGTGCGAAAATGGCAAATGGCGAGAGAAGGAGGGAAACTGAAAGATTGAGCTGCAGGCGTCTGTGCAGAGGATTAAGGTTCATTGTATTCCTGCTACTGCACTGAGAAAAAAATATGACAAATGAGAAGCAGAAGAGTGGTGTCACCTTCGTCTGCAGGATTATCTCAGCTGGCCGTGCTGTGTAAGGCACTCAGAAGTGGTGTTCCTGCAGACACTTGACCTTAGGCGAAAAGACACACTTGACACATCAAATCCACATCTTCGTCAGCTGCAGTGCTGATCTGAAGGGAATGAGAAACAAGCTCCACATGTGCAGAGACATCTCTGTCACTGCACAGTTGAACTCTGTGCACTTTGCAGCAAGTTCTATTTTAATTAGTGCTCTGGAAACCTAAATGCCATTAGACACAGCAGAAGTGAACTGTGCAGCACAGTGTCAAATGGATGTACATGAAATAAAGGTCAATGTAATTTAAGTAAATGCCATAACTGGTGTTAAAAACAAATTACATGTAAAAATGGCTAATTTAAAGTAATTCTAGAGGTAAAGATAGCTTTATGACAATCATTAAAGCAATCGCCACTGCAGTATAAAATTATAAAACTATGTCATAAAAGGCTGAAGGTCACAGTGAATGTAATAAATCTCAATTTGTTTATATCATCTAAGAGTCCATTAAACTAATAGAAAGCAGGAACAGTGTCAAAGGTCCCATATGAACGACTTGGACATGGATGGGTACGTACACGGGAGTCTGTCATTAACAAGCTCATTTTCTAAGCTAGCGCTAACAAGTGCCTGATGTACAGTGCCAGTCAAAAGTTTGGACACACATTCTCCTTCAATGGTTTTTCTTAACAACAACATTGTCCATTAATACTAGAGACATTCAAACTTTGAAATAACACATAAGGAATTATATGATAAAAAGTGTTAAACAACAAGCAGCACGTTTCATATTTTAGATCCAAAGTCACCTTGACTAAGGGTAAATTTGTGGTATTTCTTGCTATTTCTTCTTAATGTGCTTTAGACCAGTGGTCCCCAACCTTTTTTGCGCCACGGACCAGTTTAATGTCAGACAATATTTTTGCGGACCGGCCTTTAAGGTGT
>JAQQAE010010062.1:0-14281 GCA_029823295.1 Pseudamia nigra
TTAAAGATGGATCATCATGTTACTTATTACAGGATCCAAATAAAATGTTTGACACCATGATGAACCATGAAAAAAATTATTCACTTTTTCAGATAGAATCATATGTATCTATGGCAAAAAAGCTTCTTGGAGCCGGACAAGCAGTTCCCCAGTGGCCAAACGGTGGAATTACAACTTAAAGTTGTGTGTGAAAAAATACTATTACTTTCACTATTAAACAAAACCTAAGTTCTACTGGTGTTTTTTTTATGATTTAATTTCACCAAACGTTTTCATGATGGCTGATCATAATCAACATCATTATTGGACCACGTTTCTTCCTCAGAGATGCTGGTTCTCTACTGTCCTCGGACAGTTCATAAACCCATGTTTTCTTTACCTGATGCCAATAATTCGACTCTTCTGTGACATAATCACCTACTTGCTTCGTTGAATCCAGGCGGTGACTTTTTTTTTTTTTTGGGCACAGTCCTAAGTTAGTGTCATGTAACTGGTGACTATGACTTTTAATCCAGCCACCTTGTATTTAATTTAATTTAATTGTTCGGGTTTCTTTTATCTCAAAGCTTTGACATTTTGCGTAAAAGTTGATCAGAATGTCCCATCGTTCACTTCATCTTCAGGTTTTAGTCTGTTCCGTCTGCCGTGTAACACACACACACACACACACACACCGACGCCTTCGCACTCATCATGACTTGTTGTGTCTAACGTCTGGACCACACGCTGTCGTTAAGTTCTGAACGCGACGTTCACAGGACTCCACTTTCACACCGCCTTCACTTTAATTATCACGTTGCGATGCAGAAATCCGGCGCAGTTTGACTTTCAGAATTATGGAAAGTGTCAGGCGCCTCCCGCTGTGTCGGAGGTGTCGGGACGGACGTGGAGAATGTTCTGAGGTTCATCTGCATGGCCTGGTGTTACCTCCACTGCTCCGCACCTCCTTCTGACTTAAAACACAGGCTTCACCTAATCACACGTTCAAACGGCACGAGACGATGAAACGCCGGTGCATTTTGTTTTCCCGCATCCCTTTGTTGTCGTCCCGTGTGATGAGATGTGATGCCTCTGACTGTCATTTTCATTATTAGCTTCTTTGAAGTAACATCACAGAGTAGAAAAGGCAAAGAGAATCCTGGTCACGAAGCCTATGATCTCACATAGGATTTATTTATGTATTTGTTTTCCTGATGTTTTTTGTTGACTGACTTTGATTCATCAGTGTTTGCAGATGACATTGTGATCTGTAGTGAGAGATTCAGTGCCATCAGTGTTTTGGTTGCACTTCACTCAGGAGTGAAATTATTTTCATTTTTCAGTTTTCAACACAGTCCTGGACAACCGTGTAGATTTTCCCTGTGAAAAAGTATTTGCCCCCTTGCTGATTTCTTACTCTTCTGTATATTTGTCACACTTAAATGTTTCACACCATCAAACTAATTTAACCCTCATGTGATATTTGGATCAAATTGACCCTTGGTCATATATTTTGTAAAGACAAAATGTGTCACGTGGGGGAAAAAAAATCATCACCAAAATCATCACCAAATGAAAACAATGAACAACACAGAAGAAAAAAAGGACGAAAATTATCTTCATACTGAACAAAATAACCAAGAAAATGAGCAAAGTTATCATCAATATCAACAAAACTGCACAAAAAAGAAGCAAAACTATAAACGAAATGAACAAAGAACAACAACATGAACAAAAATAACAAAGAAAATGAACAAATGTGAAGGAAAAATGAACAAATCGGAAGGAAAATATAAACATATCTGAAGGAAAAATGAACAGTTGTCCTGCAAAACAAAATGAACAAAAAAAAGCAAAAAACCCAGGTATGTAAGCAAAAATGAATGATATAATGAAGAAGCAGAGCAAAAAAATGTTAAAAAATAAATGAATGAAATAAACCACAAAAATGAACAAATCACCCAAAAAAAAAAAGATGAAATGAATCTGTTCCGTGATATAAAGTTACTCACTACCTCAAGTACTTTTATTTATGAGTACTTCTACTTCCTTTTACTCCAGTCCTGGTGTTTCCACATGACACAACTTCAAAGGGTCAATTTGACCCAAAAACCAGACAAGGGTTATACTGTATATTAGACAGAGATAACACAAGTAAACACAAAATGCTGTTTTTAAATGATTTTTTTTTAATTTTATATAAAGCATCATTTATAGTTTTGTTTCATGATGTCAGTTTCTTTCACTTAGACACTTAGATTCGTGGGTCGTTGTCAGATTTGTTTTGATGTCAGGAGGAATTCCATTTATTTATTTGGTTTATTTGTAGGTGGTGTTAATTTCTGGTTGTACTCTCCCCTGCCCCCTACCTGTTCGGATGGTACGGTCCATGCAGGTGCGTTAAGTATCCTGAGGTTGTTGTTTTTCAGTTCCATTACATTTTTTTGTCAATAAACATCACTTGGCTGCACATGCTCCTGCCTGAAGACCTGCTTCTTACTGTAACAGTGGCGACCCAGTGCCAGGCATCAGGACTCGGTACGACTCCTACACGACCCTGTGTGTAAAGGTGTTTCCCCCTAAACCTAAGAACGGGTTGATCCACCTTTAGCTGCTGTTTGTGAAAAGTGGCAGTGAGTCTTTTACAGACGCTGTGGATGAATTTTATCCCACTCATCTTTGCAGAATTGTTGTAATTCAGCCACATCGGAGGGATTTGGAGCATGAATCGCTTTTTTAAGGTCATGCCACAGCATCTCAATCAGGTCCAGGTCAGGACTTTGACGAGGCCACTCCAAAGTCTTTATTTTGTTTTTTGTAATCCATTCGGAGGTGGACTTGCTGGTGTGTTGTGGATCACTGTCCTGCTGCAGAACCCAGGTGCGCTGCCTGGGTTCCATTGTCCTTCAGGATTCATGGTTCCATTTACCACAGCAAGTCGTCCAGGTCCTGAAGCAGCAAAACAGCCCCAGCAGGGCGAGCACCTTTTCACACGGGGCCATGTAGGTTTGGATTTATTCCTCCGTAAAAATTACTTGTTAATATTTAGATTTGTTTGATGATTTGAAACATTTCAATGTGACAAATATACAAGAACTTGTGGAACGAAGACATTGTGTTTGCAGCTTCCATTGTCGCTCAAGAATATGTAATTAACTAAAACCCCGACTAAGGCATAATAGGAGCCAATCAACCATTAGTCCAATCTTTTTGGGAAGAAATGGATGCAGGCTCCACTTCACTGGCATTTTTTGTCAGTGTTTGTTTATTTATTGGTTTGTTTGTTCACAACATTACTAAAAAAGTTAGGTTTAGTTTGCGGTTGTGATCTGGATCTTCATCTGGATCCAAAGATTCACCATTGTGAAATAGGACCAGAAATAACACCCAGAAAATGTAGCTAAAAAATACAGTACAGGATAATACCATAATACTGTAGATTCTATCAAACCACAAAGTTTGATCCAGATATGGACAATATTCCATAAATAGTGATCCAGAATATTTATACTTACAGGGGTTGAGGATAAATAGAGTGATGGTCACATAGAAAAAAAAACCGACCCTTGCAAGGATAAAGGGGTAGAAAATGAATGGATGGATTATGTGTATGAGATTTCAAATGTTAATGGTAGATTTTCACGGTCAAAGAATCCAATTATGAGGGCCAAATACCGTATTTTCCACATAATAAGGCACACATAAAATCCTTTAATATTCTCAAAAATCGACAGTGCGCCTTATGTATGGATTTATTCTGGTTTGTGCTTACTGACCTCAAACTGATTTTATGTGGTACACGGCACTAAAAAATTTGTCAAAATGTTTTAGTACGACTAGGAGCATTACGGTAATCAGGAGCCTCACGGAGTGATACGTACTGGGCCATATCACTCCACGAGCATAGGTTCAATGATAATGATGATCGGTTTTTACCATGAACTGAGCTGCATTGGTCAGGGCCTGCGCTCTCTGAGGGGTTTAGAGTTTCTTGTCAGATACCTTTTTACTCTTTTATTTTCATGAGATACTTGAGTCATTATAATTATAAATTTACTTGAGTATTATTTCTGTTTACTCTACACACCCCTGCCTTCGACAATGAGATCTTACCATTCTTTTTTCATCAGTGTCCTCCACACCCTGTGAACTTCTGCCTCGGGGTTGTAATTGTTGATCCATGTCTTGCATTATAAAGGTCTTGTATAGCTTGTGGATCCGAGAATCAACCGGACTTAAGTTGAGGTTTTCGATGTAAAACTGCAGGAAACATCATTCAAAGGTCAGCGTCTGTGCTGTTTTGTCTCGGGGTTTAATGTTTGCTGTCATCGTTCTGCAGAGCTGTTAAAGATACAGTATCAGAGCGCCGCCGTGCAAATGAGATATGATCATGTACACAGAAACACTGCACTCCAACAGGTTATGAAATCACTCCATATATTACAGGGTGTATTTGTACCTCGCAGCTCCGGGAAACCTATTACAGCCCCGTCGGCCGGTGGGTAGATACAGAGGAGACAGAGATTATGGAGCTGAAATGCCCGCTGCCTTGACCCGCAAAGACGAACGGAGACAATTACATTTGTCCGAACTGTTTCCATAGCAACACTCTCCTCCATGTCTCTGTGACTTTTTATTTTTTTTTGGATGGGGGGGATGTGGGGTCTGCAAGAAGGCGTCCTGTAATAACAACGAGCACCTTCTCGCCGATGATGATGCATGGACTGAGACAAAAAAAGCTGATTCTGTTCATTTGGAGTTTGTGTGTGTGTGTGTGTGTGTTTGTGGTCTTCAGACACAGACACACACAATAATAAGAGGGGGTGTTTCTATCTTATCTTGATGCCGAGAAAAAGGAGAGGTCACAGTGAGATGAAAGCCCAGGGCTGAAACTGTAAAGCCCATATTCATCATCTATCATCTTTTGGCCTGACACACACACACACACACACACACACACACGCAGGATCATTTTTCCTCTCTGTCATCAGGGCATTTCTGCACCAAGCCACTACTTCTGATTCTGGTTCGAGTCAAGTCACAGGACGGTGATTTGGCTCATATCAAGTATCTACGATGTGAAAAAATACCGTGAACTTGCTTTTGTTTGCTACAGGAGCCAGAAAACGCCAAAAAAAAAAAAAAATCACACAAATAGAAACACTAACACGTTGACATGAATGTGTGAAGAACAGGGTAAGCAGACACTTTATGAATAATCTATAACACACACCTCCACCAAGACGACCCAGTTTCTCCACGAAAGTAAATGATCTGATGTCAGTTTTATTATGTTTGTTTTTTATTATTAATTCAGTAGTTATTCACCAAAAAAAAAATTTCCATAATAGTGTTTTTCTTCTGGATGTGGCTCTGTAGATGTTGAGGAAACATCAAATCCATGGACATGTTACTGAATCACAGACTTTCACTACAGTTTGGTGTCAGTTTCATGTCTATAGCTTTATTTACTATGTTACAGTTGATTGTTTTCCTCAACTCCTGTAAGTATAAACATTCTGGATCAATATATTCAGCATATTGTCCATATCTGGATCAAACTTTGTGGTTTGATAGAATCTGTTATGGTGTTATCCTGTGTTTTTTGGTCAAATTTTCTGGGTGTTATTTGTGACGCTATTTACAAGGACAAGTGATGAATTTGGTTCATTCTCACAATGGTGAAGAATCTTTAAAAAATCTTCTGGATCCAGACGATGATCCAGATCACGACCACAGTCTAATTTATTGATTGTTATGCCATTTCTGACCCATCCTGAAAATTTCATCCAAATTTGTTCATAACCCCCTACATAAAAAAATAGAGATCATATGCCCTTAAAGACCTGAACCAAAACATGAGCTAATGTGGGGTTGGAACATTTTCGTGGGATATGTGAAGGTCAAGCAAATCACATGTGAAAAACATTTTACCACATGTTGATTTTCATGGAAATTTGATCCCGAACTTTATTCCCACATGCATTTTAACACATATGGAATTCATTTTTGTCTCTTTTCTTGTTATTTCCTCACCAAACTACAAAACTACATCGTCACAAAACATATGTACAAACTCTAAACCTCACAACTTATCTTTAATTTACGTAGAGATTCATTTATTTCTTTCTCGTCCCTCTCAGGCCCCCGTGTCTCCACTGCAGTCGTTCACATATTATTTTACTAAAATTTAAAAACGCCACTTGTTTCCTGCTGACGTCACATCCTGCCCTGGGCTTACCCAATCAGCACCGAGTTCTGAGAGACAGGACTGGTCACAATAATCAGTCAGCGAGCAAATCCCAGGAATTATCACACAACCGTCCATGTATTTGTACAAGTTTTGTTAAAAAATAAAAGTTCTTAACAAAAATACAATGGTGTGCTATTAAATCCCTCTAGTGCAGTTACTTTAAACACCGATTTCATAGTCTATGGATCCAACCATTGTTTTCTAAGTGAAGAATGAGCCATTAAACACGAAACATGCAGTTCCTCACAATCTGGCCCATCTCAGGAGTCGCCTACACGAAAAAAATGTGCCACCGATCGTGAAATACGTGCGTCCAATTTTCCAAATCTTTTCAAAAGCTGTTATGAATAAGTCAAAGCTCTGCAGCTTCTCGTGGACGGTGCAGTACCGCTGCCGCTGCAGATGAAGGGAAAATAAAAACCAAACAGTGTCATCGACAAATGAGAGGAAAAGGCATCATGACATATTTTGAGCCTTGACCTTGTTTGGGAAAGATAGTTTTGTGCAACGTATGTCACCAACTCACAAATAATGTTTCATAACAGAACAAATAGGCAAAAATGAATGTTTTAATCAATACACCTGAGATGTATTTTAATTCTGCAAAAACAAAGCATCCATAGTAAAGTAAAGTAAAGTATGCAAACAGGAACAGTGATTGAAAAATTGCTTTTCTTGAGTATTTTCTTACTTTTCATCCTCATGTCGTTCATTTACTTGATGATTTATTTTTGGCCTGGTTCACCTTATGGCCATTCTTTCTTTTAAATGTTGCTCCCTTTTTGATAATACTTCCACTTTCCTCATTTTTCTCCTTTTGTGTTCGCTGTTCATTGTTTTGTTAATTTCCTGTTTTGTTCAGTTGCTTGATTCTTTTCACTTTGCTTCATCTTCTCATATGTTTTTATTTATTTATTTTGCCGCTCATGTTTTCCATTTTTTGATTGATCTGTTGACATCACAGATGAAGCAGGTGCTCAAGCCCAAGTCTCATTTCGGCCATTTGTCCCACCGGGGATGAAGTGGTTTTCAGTTCATTTTTTACAGTTTGTGGACATTCTCTTGATTATTTAGTTCAGTTTTCTTCCTTTAGCTACTTCCTTTATTCATAAAATTAATAACTTTGTTGATTTACTCCTTGTTTTGTTCATTTTGAGTCTAAACATCAGGGAAACCGTTAGGCAGTAGCTGCATTTTATACCAAATTTTTTTTTTTACCTCAATTTGAATGTTACCGCAAATTTGCCACCCTATTTTCTCTGAAATTAGTCATGATTGACTCATAATGTCATATTCTAGTCTTAACTCAGTTTTGACCAAACGCTGAGCGATGCACGTTGCATCCATGCATGTTGATAGGCATTTTAAGATAATTAAAATCACCCAAATGTATTAAGGAGCTCGTTGTTGCCCGGACAGAGCCTGCATTTGACCAGAGAAAGTCTGACACATCTGCACTGAACCGATTCAAATCGACCTGAACACAACATGAAGTGCAGAAAACTTCGTGCCTTCTTCGACTCTAGGTGTTGTTTCGTGGCTGTCCAGCAGGGGGCAGTGTAGGCCTGGCTCAGTCCTGCACAAACCCTCATCTAGAGCTGAAAACAGGCAGCAGAGGATGAACATAGGCAAATGAATGTGTGCAGCCACTCCCTGCACATTACCCCGAATGGAAATCATATGTTTTCATTCCCCTCCAGCAGCACATGCAGTGTTATTTTGAACACTTGTGCGTGGGAGATTGTGGGGGTCGAGCGCTGGGTGAGGGGACTTGTTTCCAGAGTTGTCATTACTGCCTCCTTCACTTGCATCCTCTCCTTACATGCAGTGCTACATATTTGCGTCACGGTGGCTCCCGACCCGCCTGTGCCTTGTGATTCTTTTCAATCCCAGGTGTTGGTTTTTATGATATGACTGTGCATCATCCATCACCCTCTGCATCAGATGTGTGTTCATATACAATATGTGCTCAGAGAAAAGGCATGTTTGTGTGAGGACTGAGGGGATGAATGTGTTTATATGTGTGGTGCAGAGATGTGTGTGTGTGTGTGCGGTACAGTTTCTTTCTTAATAGGATCTCGAAGCAGCTGTCGATTGGTCCCAATAGCCTCTCACTCCCGCTTCACTCTCTCATCTTTGCTCTCTTTTGGGCTCCTACCTTTTTATTGCTGCTTTTTGTTTCCACTCCCCTTTTCTATTCTCATCCTATCGGTTTGTTTCCCCCTAAGTGCCTTCATCTCCTGTAACTCGGCTTATTCCTTTCCTTGCCGTTTGGGAAATTGGACAATGATTAAAAAATGCACTTAATTTTCCATTCTTCACTTTGTATCCAAAAATACAACAAGGAAAAACACCCTTTGCAGTGATATTACATTGCATTACGTTCTTAAACGGATGACACGGTGGTGCAGTGGGTCGCACTCACACCTCCCAGCTGGAAGGTCCAGGGTTCAGTCCCAACGCTGGGACTCTCGCTAGGTTCTCCAGCTTCCTCTCACAACCGAAAACATGCACTAGTCTGGTGAACTGGTTCTCTGCGATGAACTGGTGACTCATCCGGGGTGAACCCTGCCTCCGCCCCAAGTCAGCTGGGATTGGCTTCAACATCCCCTCAAGATAGTTCTTAAGCTTTGACAGATCACAAGACAATTGTCTGATACATCACAGTATCTGTGCAACTAAAGGAAGAAGAAAAATCTCCCATCATGTAGTTTTTATTCACTGCAATAGTGTAACTTTAACCTGATTTGAAAAGTGAAAACAAAATCACTGAAATACAGTGGAACCCCGGGTTACGAGCGCATCAGCGTACAAACTTTTCGGGTTACGAGGAAGACATCGGGCAAATTTTTGCACCAGCTCATGAGCAAAAACTTGGGTTGCGAGTAAAATAGTTCATGAGAGCGAGAGGAGAGCGCGCTACTCACCGACCGACCTGAAACGAAGACGGGAAACTCGTGCTGTATCGTGCTTCATATTTGTGCCTTTTTTCACCTGAGATAGAGCTTCGTTTTGTGTTTTTTCATCACGGGGCCTAAGTAGGATGTAGTGGTGAGAAGAAAACCTGTGAAATGATCTGGATGCAGGTGAAACATGAGATCAGAGGAGCAACAGAGAGGAGGATGAGGAGGAGGAGGAGACGACAGCAGAGAGTAAGGAGATGTTGTGTCACTATGAACTGTTCCGGGGGTTCATAAAAAAAAAAAAACACCCCGAGAAAGTTCACACTGGTCGTGTATCAGACCAAGTGAATGACATTTGCGTCGCCCATTTCTGTGACATTTTAAGGAGGAGGCAGAGGCAAAACCTCTTTGGATTCGCTGTTTTAGCAAAAGATCATTGTCTGGTGAAAGTGATGATGAAAGTGTGGTGAAACAGGCCAAAACCAGTTAACAAAAATCAGAAAAAAAATGATGAACTGTATAGGAGTTTTCTTGGGTCTTGGAACAGATTAATTGGTTTTGCACTTATTCTTATGGGAAAATCGGTCCCGGTTCACGAGTTTTCCGCTTTACGAGCTTTATCCTGGAACGTAACAAACTCGTAACCGAGGTAACGCTGTCGGTCGCAGTGTCGGTGAGTATCTGCTCACAGAGAATCACGACTGGCCCGAACTCGACTCCATGAGTCCGGTCGTCTGGTACATGGTTGAACGTACTTCGCACACAGCTGCCGATTACCACAACTCACACCTAGTAACTGGCGCCCCCTATTGACAGTGAACATCGATTGCACTGTGCCACCTATTGTCTACATACCCAACCATTATAAAAGTTGCGGAGTCGCGTCGTGACCATCGCCGAGACTGAGTCCTGGCGATTTAACATATTGAATGATTTCTGTCGGGACGTCGTCAAGACTGAAAAATCTGGGTCGGGAACCATCACACGTTCAAGCAGATTTCCATTTGTGTTGGGACGAGGTGAGTCACGTTTCTCTACGTACGGCCGGCTTTAAACACAGCTGGAGCTGTATTTATTCATATTTTCAATATATAGCACTGTGGAAAAAGTCTGGCATTTGTTGTTTTGTCTTATCATGATATATTGACCATACACATACACAAAATTGCATTAAATTAAGTATGCGGGTAGAACTTGCAAATATCCACCTTTGCCTTGTTGTTTTTGGACAAGTGTGCAATGGGCAGAGTATAAACACAAAAATCAGAACTAAATGGCTTCAGCAGGTAAATATCCATATTTAGTGTGACATCCATTTTTGAGGCAAAAGGATCAAACAAACAATATCCACACTTTCTGAATGAAAACTGGTTTAAGTCACGGTTGGAAACATTTTAAGTGCAAATGCAGGTGGAACATTATTGTGGAGAGATGTTCATATGTTTCCTACTGTGTTCGGTTTGATTTGGTTCAGGGACAGAAACTCATTGATCCATTAGTAATATATTTTATTTACCTATTTTAATTGTTCTTACCCTTGCCTTATTACTTTTTTTTGCTTTTGTTGCGATGTGCTGTTGTCTCCTTTTATCTTCTTTCTTGTCTCTCTTTTCTTCTTTTACCTTGATTTAATTCTCCCTCCATCTCTCTTCTCTCCCCCATTTTAATGTTGCATTTGTACCTATATTTAATGCCACTTTTGTTGCTGCTGGGCCGACTGGTTTTGCTTTTTGTGTATCATATTTCTGTATTCGAGCCTTGTTTTTGCTTTGTCGTCAAAGCACTTTGTAAACTGCTATTTTTAAAAGTGCTATATATATAAATAAAGTTCTTCTTCTCCCTTTTATCGGCTCCTCATTTAGTACTTCGGGCAATATGCTTTTGTATAAAATACTGCAACTACCATGTAAAGATTTAAACTATAATGTGTTCGCTTTATCACAGAAGACAGTTCAGAGCCTTCCATTAATTATTGCAATGATTAATATGTTTCAGCTGCAAAAAGTCATTTATTCCTGATCTAATGTAGTCATTTTTTTCCATTAGTGGATTTTTTCCACAGGTCTATTGCTAGATGACAATACCAGGATTAATAGGGCTCGAACTGTGACAGAGGGGTTCAGGGTGCATGAGACGTCTCTGTCACACACACTGCCTGGCCAAAAAAAAGGTCACCACCTGGATTTAACGAAGCAAATAGGTACGAGGCTCCCATTGGATAATTTCTACATGGGTGATTATGTTTCACCTGAAACATAATGACCCATGCAGACTTTTTTTGTATGTATTGGCCTGCACAGAGTCCAGATCTTCACCCCATCAGGAATCTCTGGAATGTGCTGCATGGATAGAAATGTTGTGACGTTACTGAAACAAAACAGTGAATGCATATCGCAGTTGCCATGAGAAGCAGCGCACATATGTTTTAATTTGTCATGTAATATTTATTTAAAAACACATTGATAGGTAAGGGGGAACTTCTTTGTTCCCCTGGTTTACATTGTTTCTCAGGGGATGAGATTAATTGGTGCGCCCTTAAAAGCCATGTTTCACTGACTCTGAGCCCTCGAAGTTTAAAGAGTCAGGTTTGGAAAAGAGAGACAGGTTCCAAGAGGTTTGACCAGAAGACAAAAGGGTGTCGTTTCCTCAGAGAAGAAGGTTTCTAAAGTCATCTTTATTCCTCTTGAGTTAATCCAGCCAATGAGGTTTGGTTTTTCTGTGCCGTGTGTTTTTATGTACTAGTTTTATTTGCGTTCCTGCCTCTTTTTATGTAAGCTCTTCAAAATCTGTCAGCTAATTTAAGTTTGTATTGTTTTCTCAGTTCTGACGGCGTTGTTGATGGCATAGTCGAAGGCATTGTTAAAAGCATAGTTGAAGACATGTTGAAGAGCATAAATGCTGTTCAAACCTCGATTGAACTTGAGGGGAAAAACACGTCATGAAGCAAAATGTGGTCCGTTTGGATATTATAGCACAAGACTTTTAGTTTGAAGGGCTGTGTGAATATATATGTAGTGGATGAATGTCGACGTAACAAGGTTTGGGTTGTTTTTGGAAAAAGTTCTGTTGAAATTTGAAACTTCTGTGTCCATATATGTCATTATTTCTAACATCCATCCATCCATCCATCCCTGCATTGCTTTGGGTTGGAAACTCAAAGCAAAGCAAAGTAAAACTCTTAATCTATGGCACCACTGCAATCCATATTCCTATTATTTTGTCCCACCTCCACCAAATCTTCATATTTGTAGCATCACTTGTCCTGTGAGAACCTGTCCAGACAAATTCCTGTTCTGTTTCTTACTTTGTGATTTTCCAAAGAACCCATGAGGGGCTTGAAGGACTTTATTGGGCTTAAGAAGGAGGCCAGTGGGCTGACCCAGTAGTGGAGTGGTGAGGACCTGCACCACGTGGGTAAATTGCCCTGGGCAATGAGTCCCTGCTCTGATTCCCTTCTGACAGGACTATTTGCTGGATAAAGTTCTCCTACTATGTTTCCCCATATTTCCCATCACTCTTAAAAATGAGAATTTTCTCTTCAGGCAACATTTCATCCTTCATTTGATCACAAGCAAATATGGAGATGACTAGTTTTCTGTGCATAGAAAAAGCACAAAAACCTATTATCTGAAAAATATGGCTGCACAATGAGTCCATTATCACAATTCCAGACTGTGTAATTATATAATCACAAAAGGCTGCAATTTAAAGGTTCCGATTTAGGAGGATTTAGGGTGATCTAATTGCAGAGATGGAAAAAAAATAAACATAACCTCTCATATTGTGGATTCAGTGACACCGAGCAGAGAGGCGCTGTGTAAAACATGCAAAATGAATGGCAGCATCATTTCCTTTCGCATTACTTTGAGTGCATTTACTTTTTATGTAAGTTTAACTTTCAATGTTTGACTTTTCTAAATGAGTAATGTCCATATTTTCCTTGATAACACAGCAAGAAGCCTTATGTTGATATTACGATTTTCTCACTATAATTAAAATATGACTATTTCACTCTGTCGTGCAGCCTCAGACAGAGTAAAGCTAAGAAACAAAGAACCAGGGAGTAAAACACTAGGCTCTTTGTCCCAATTTCCAAATACAGACAGTTTTACGCGGTTTTCTCTGGTGAATTTATTGCCCCCTGTGCAAGGCCGAGTCAACAACTAACCCCTGAGACACACTGCCGAGATAAGCCAACAAGTCCATTACTTCCACACTCTCAGCAGACATAGTGATAGGGCTGAAATCTCCACAGACATGGGTCTGTGTCCCTAAACAGTCCGACTCGCCTCTCATCGCTCCGAGCGAAAAACTTCCACCCAGGAGTTTGATTCGGGAGTGATTTATTAGACGTCTTATTAGACTGAACTAAAACCTTCATCTCAGCGAGGAGGGGGAGTCGACCCCGTTGTTATGCGTGACACGATTCGGAAAGCTGTGATTGGTCGATCACACCTGTCCAAAAAGGCTATAAGGTGAAAATGTGTCGAGAATTAACAGAGAATCCTAGACATTTATGACACAATACTGTTTGATGCTTCTGTTAAATATATGACGATGATTATAATGAATAATAATAATAATAACACAGCTATGCGGCAGCTTCACTACGGTTTGGATATCAGTCTTTTTTATTGAGTCTTTGAGTTTGGAGTCTGATTTTAGTAAAGTTTGCAGTTTTACAAGAGCACGAGTCTTTAATTTAAAGCCTTGATTCATAGAATCTAAAAAAAAGCTGCATGAAATGAATCAATGACAGCAATGATTGATGTCACTGTTTAATACTTTTAACATTGTTATTATTTGTAGTTTATTGAAGTTTATGTTGCTGTTTATTGAAGATCCATATTGTGAAATACATTTTATTCTCACTCATCCTGAACCATTGACATTGGTGGAAATCAAAAATCAAACTGATGGAGTTCACTGTTGTTATGGTGTCTTTTTTTTTTTTTAAACATGAAAAACAGTTTTGTTTTTTTTCCTTCAGCTTTTCAAATTTCACTAAACAAAATAATTTATTTTCACCGGTAGATTCAATATTTGCCTTAGTTTTTATGAACTTTTTAAAAACTTGTCTTAAAACCCATTTTTACTCCTTGGCTTTTGATCCAGCATGAGACATTGATTTTATTTGTTCTGTTTT
>JAQQAE010010063.1:0-14280 GCA_029823295.1 Pseudamia nigra
AATTTTAGTCAAGTGTCTATATCACCTTCTATCATGAGTGTTTTTGCTCCCACAAAATGAAAAACAACAAATGGGTACTAATTGTGATTAATCGAAATTAATTCACAGTGATCCTGTGATTAATCAGATTAAAAATTTTAATTGTCTGACAGCCATATATATATACACACACATATATATACATACAGAATTTTTTTTTAGCATGTTCTGTGACAACAAACATAATTATGGATCATTTGGTTTAATTTTGTTATTTATCTTATTCATTGTATGAAGTATCTGGATTATTTTATTCATTTATTGATTTATTTTGTGCATTTAAAACATCTAAAAACCACCTTTGACTTAGACTACGGTTTTATGAAACGTATAAAAGATAGTAAAAAGCTGAACAAATTCAAAACAGTTTAAGAGTTTTTTAAAGTTTAAATGGAGTTGAAGTATGCTGAAGTTCAATAAGCTTAAAGTTGAAAAGATTTGAAGGGTTTTGAAAAAGTTCTCCATTGTTTTCTATTGGAAAATTGTTGTCAAAGAAGCTTAAAATTTTAAAAATAAAGGTTAGAACTAGTGTGCCATGCCATGTGGTTACCATGGCAATGCTGCACTGTCGGTGCATTTGATCCCTTGATAACTTCTCCACTGTGTAGTCAGTGGGATTGCTGTCAGAAAACATGCCATCCCATTGACTTACAGTATGTAAAATCTGAGCCTCAGAGTGACGGATGGTACATGCAACTGCCCCCATACTTTCGCCCGTATTACATGAGAATAGAGGTGCCTGTTGAAATCCTGTAAGTCTGCTTATTTAACTATCCCCACTATTGTTCTTCTCACTCTTTATTTATTGTTATTCCATACGTTTTTGGACCACATCTCCTCCCACAGTTTCCACCCGATTCACACCATTCAAACACCAGAATGTCAGGCTCTTTTGGGACATGTCGACTATTACTTTTCATAAATCTATCTTTTGTAGTTTTTAAATAATTTAGGGTTTTTTCACCTTTTTTTTCCCATCGAAAATGAACTGAGAACTCAAACCGGGTGTTTGTGACTAAAGTGCCATGCCATGTGGTTACCATGGCAATGCTGCATTGTTGGTTGTGTTTGATCCTTTGATTCCTTCTCCACTGGATAGAATAGTTAGTGGGATTGCTGTCAGAATATATGCCATCAATGGGATGCAGTGACTTACACTGTGTAAAATCTTCAATCACTCACCGTCATCATCACGTATTAGATGAGAATAGAGGTGTCTGTTGAAATCCTGTAAGTCTGCTTGTTTAACTTGAACTGACTCACACAATTTCCACTGAAACTACATAAAAATTATATCTGCACATGTATCAAGCACACTGTCTTGTGTGTTTCTGCAAACAAGCTGAAATTTCAATGCCATGCAATGTCTTCAGTGATTGCAAATTTTCTAGTTTAAAATGTTAGGCATATTGGCAGATGGCTCTTGGAATGGGCCTGATTTTGGCTTGGCTATGCTTGGTTAGAAAAATAGTATTCTGCAGCTCATGGGCAGTGGTGGAGTCAACCTTTTTACTTCTACTCCTTTTCATGGACATGAGTAGTTGTTTTTTTCCGAATAAATGTACTTCTTAGAGTAGCTGTTTTACTTTTTACTCTTACTGTTACAGTTCAAATGAAAAAAGTGCTACTACTCAGCTACATTTGACTTTACAGTAGAAGTAGAAGTAAAAAGGTTGAAATTAAATCATTAACAAAATAATCAGTTTAAAGAAAAGCAAAAATGAATAAAATAGTCAAATTAGAAAATGAACATAGTAAGAATAACATAAGCAAAACTGAAAAAAATAAGTAAATTAATAAAATAATGTGATCAAGAAACTGAACAATAAAGCAAGCAAAATATGCAAAAATGTACAAAAATGATCAAAGTAGTAAGTCACGCAAGTTAACAAAATGAGCAAAATAAGCAACAAAAAAGAAAATATGCAACAGATTAGTAAAAGTGAACCAAGTAAGCAACAAAATTATTACAAATGATTTTAAAAAATCAACAAAATGAAAAAATTACCAAAATGCCTGTTTAAATGCAGTATATTTTGCAGTAATACTCTTTAAAGTTACTTACTACTTGAGTTTTTATTAAACTTTTACTTAAGTACATGTTTTCTGAGTACTTCTCCTTGAGTCATCAGAATTATAAAGTAACAGTACACTTACTGGAGTACTGTTTGTGTGTAGGCAACCCACCACTGGTCATGGGGTGGGATTAATGCATCGTAGCTCTGATTGCATTCCTGTCCATCTTGACAGGACTGAGCAACTTCACACTTTCACAGCTTTTATTTTACACCTCAGAGTTTATACACATCTCAAAACGCAATAAAAAAGAATTTTCACAGTCTGAAACCTTTGAAGCACAATTCTTCCAGTCTTTCCTCCGGTGTCCTTCACAGCAGATGTATTAGTGAAACATGCAAATGAATACTTATAAGTAGAAAGCATGCTGTGTGGATTTTGAGGATGTCCGATATTGTGGCTGAATTAGCATCTGCTTTGTTTAGAGGTAAATGTGCTCCACCTCTATCTGCTATGCTTTTCCGTGACTACTTCTTTTTCCGTTTGCCGCCTCAGGGTCCGGCTCTTCTCTAATCCAAACCGGTATGTCGGATGAGGATTCCCGTGCCAGCACCAGCTCTTCATCGTCGCCACCTTCATCCAGCCAAAGCCGACAGCGGGACACGCCTAGCAAGAAGAAACGGGAGAGCAAAGCCAGCATGAGCAAGACCTCCAAGCTGCTTTCCACCAGCGCCAAACGGTAAAGACAACAACTACTAGGACGAACAACTCCCTACTGCAGTGGTCTGTGTGGGCACAGTTTTGTTTATTAAGCTTAGTTTTTAGTGCAGTAACTTGTTAATGAAGAGATTTAGGGTCACCAAACGACACCAAATGTGTATCAGGCCAAGCTTGAAAATGGATGATGGCCTTGACATAAAGATGAGAGGTCAAATGATCTGAGTTTCTTGTTGGTGATTACTCTTGAATGGAGAAGTCGAAGGTGTATGAGCTCAGGACTGGCAAGGAGGCTATCACTAACACCCATCAGTTTTTTGTTTTTTTTTTTTTTTACTGTGTTTACTTTGTTAATCGATTTACTTTCTTCATTTTTCTTGATTACGATTAATTTTCCCAGTTATTTTATTTGACTTGATTTTTTTTTCTCTTTTGTAGACATTTTGATCATTTTTATGATTGTTTTGTGGATATTTTGTTCCAGTTTTTTGTTGCACATAGATATATTTTGGTTTTTGAGTTTGGGTCAAGGGAAATGGGTCTTTGGCCAAAAATGTTTGTGAAACACTGCACCACTGTTATAAGTCAGTAATTATATTCTGTTACAGAATATAATTACTGACTACCATGAAAACCACAAAAATGACTGGATTTAAAACTGTTAAGACACTATTTTGATTGTCAGTTGTATTTTGAGATGGAAAAATAGCCGATATTACGACAGTTGAGCTTTTTATTTGTGAGAAATTGCTGCTTTTCTTTTTCTTCATAAGACAGTACCGGTAAATGAATATCTTTCAGATTTAGAAACAAACAAAGAAACCTATTTAAATGTGTGGTTTGAATGGAACTTTCTTGCCTTATTTACATTAAGGTTGAGCATCTTTTGCTGTGTTTGATTTTCAGTTGGATAGTTTGTTGTAAAAGCCAGCATTTGTTATTACTTCTGAGGTAATAATTCAAAAAATGAACAAAAAAAATTCAACAAAACTAGAAAAAGCATCCGAGGGCCAATGCATACAAACAGTACTAATTTTGAATGATCCACTTCTAAAGTCATTTTATGACTTCATTTGGGCTATATCATACTTTCACTTAAGCGAGATGATATCAAATAATTTTCCAGTTATTTTGCGGCTATTTGTGGCTGTAGATTACTCCTGTTGCTCTGATATCAAAAACTTCTTGTGGACATGATGTCATACTATGACTTCAGCATGACTCCATAATATAATGGTTATTTTGAGAACAAGATCACTTCTATAGCAAGGATGGTTGTCGAGACATGATGGAAAATGTGTTTTCCAAGATATCTTGGGCGACCTTGACCAGTGATCAATGAGAAGTTAAGAAAATAGACGAAAATTCAACAAGATGAACCCAGAATCAGCAGCTTGTCAGTAAATGCATGATAAGCATCCTGAAATGTTTATCAAAGCAGGATGTGAAGTGACTGGGAGATTTCACACACTGTAGTGCAGAATAGGATTAAAGATGCAATCTATGATGTTGGCAAATTTAGCTCTTAGCTGATGGTTTTTTTTGTGGCTCTCTGTAAATGTATATAGACAGGTAACCTACCAGTCAATATGGTGTACAATCTCATAGGTGAACGAGTTTATGCACTCTCTCAGTTGAAAATAGTCAGAGCAATAGCTACTACGGCGCTAGCAACTGTAGCTTATCTAACTGCAGGATGACTGAGCAGAGACCGCCTGCATTTCAGGTTCCTTCCACATCTGGTACAGGTAGGAAAAAGTACAGACATACTACGACAGGTCACCTGTTTAATCATTTGTATCGGACTGCCATCAACAGCCAACTATTAGCTAGTTTCCTATTCAAGTGAACTGATGTATCACTGCTTGTAAAGCTCAGAGTCATGACTTAAACTGAACACTGATGCATGTCTGAACCCGGGACGAGACCAGAACATTTCTACTAGTTTAAGCCTTTCACCTGTGACAAAAAACTCTCTGACTTTTTCCTGTGTGATAACAAAATTAAGTATGTTGTGTCTTCAGACTCATGTAAAACACATTTGTCTCCTTACATGTCAGTTGTTAGATGTGAATTTGTTCAGTCCAATTCATTTTATTCACATAGCAAATTTTAAAAACACTTGGTTGCCAAAGTGCTATACACTGAAATAGACAGACAAAATGCAACACATGGACAACTTCCCACAAAGAATACACTAAATGACTAAAAACGATATAGATCCACTTAACGACAGAGACCACCTAATTCTCATGCTGGGTTAAAAGTTGAGGAGCAAAAATGAGTTTTACTTTAAGTGGGGATTGAAATGTTTCAGCAGCAGGGGCCAGTTTGACATGGGTGGGTCGCTTTGAGAACTGGCACTGAGATGGCTCACTAGCCTCTAGTTTTTAGTCGTACTTTGTTTGAATTTGTTTCCTTGATCTTTCTCTCCTATCTATCTGCATACGGTACCTCTGTCTAAATGTCTTTCCTATCTGTTCTGGGGATTTCCCAAAAGTGATATTTACAGGAAATAACACCTTTTTAAATTGAAATAGTAAAGAAAAGTAGTCCTCCCACTTGAACATAGTTTTGAAATGTTCATTGGTTTATATCTTAGTTCAATCTTTCAAGGTGGTTCTTGAATTCATAATATTTCTAGTAAACAATTTTCTTTTTTTTGTGTTTTTTCAGTTGTTCTTTATTGTGTAAATCCAACTTTTTTTTTTACACCATGTCAACCAAGTGTTTTTCTCACTGCTAGTTTCAGGTTTAGTCTTTGTGATCTGTAGTAAGCCTGCTCTGATGCCACAGTGAGGGTTAATGGTAAAAAGTAAAGTACGGTACACATCACCAACAAATGTTAGATTTGAGTGACAGTGAAATGTCATCCTCTGTGCTCATCAACAATCCGATGTTCAGGGAAAAAAAATCCACCACAGAGAGGACGAGAAGCACATCACTCACAGTCATAAGATGTTTTGAGTAAAAAGTACAAAGCGTCTTTTTTCTTTTTTTGGAAAATAACAACAAATCACCTCGCTCTGTTCGTCTTGTTAGAGCTGACTTTCACTATCACTGCTCCTCTGTATTTCCGCAAGAAATCCAACAGGATTTGTGGAGAGAGTGGAAAAAAAACGAGGCTTTATGTTGATATGTTCTGTGGAAACGTTCCCATAAATGTGATGATGGTGAATGTGTCTGAGTGAACAGCACACTGTGACATTTCAGTGCTGATCAGTGAATAATTCATAATTCCTTCTGTTTGGCAGGATTCAGAAAGAGCTGGCTGACATTACACTGGACCCTCCGCCAAACTGCAGGTGGGTTTCACTCTGTTTTTTACCACAGCACTCATCAGAAATGTCAGTCAATGAATTTCAGATAATGTGAAGCTCAAACTGCATTTTAAGTAATTTTCCTGCACCTTAAAATCACATCATTGTGTCCTGACCTGATGTCACGTTAAAGCATTAGAAACTGATTCAGCGCGTTATCCCTGAAAACACCTGTTTTCTAGTTTTAAGAACACACTGGAAATCGTCCAGAATCAAATTGATCACTCTAAGCACATAAGTATCACAGCCATTTATTTCTTTATTTCTCACGTAGCCTGCAGCCTACTGAAAACTGCACACAACATAACTGACTGTTATGTGTTTAGATAAAATACGGGGACAGAGCTGGATGGAACTTGTCCAATCTCACATAAAACCGCAGCTTATCAAATATGTCTTGGACACAGATGCTCATGGCTGTACAAGGCATCTACAATTACAATGTCTTCAGATGTCTTACATTTAGTTTTCCAAAACTGAGTCATTTAAGTCCTTAAAAATGTCAAGTTTAGTGTTCACAGAAATCGCAGGTTTTAAAAATGCAGCTGCATCTAATATTGGTCTCTTTTCCTTTCCCCTTATTTGTTCATTTTGTGGAATATTTTAGCTCAGTTTTTTTGATTACTTTCAGCATTTTTAATTACTTCTTGTATTGTTTTATTAAGATTGTGTTCTGTGGAATATGTTCTTTTTTTTGGACAAATTGTGAATTATTTTGATCAGTTTTTATTCTGATTTGGTTACATTATTCTGTTTTGGTTTAACAGATTAACTAGGTTATGTTTTGTGTTTATTTTGTGTTAACCTTTGTTCAGTTTGTACTTTTTACAATTCATTTTCACTTCAGTTCCCATTTTTTTGCATCTTGAAAACTTGCATTTGGATTCTCTTATGGTAAAAGTTGAATGTCCAAAACTAAATATGCTCAAAAGGTCATAAACATTATTCAGTTCAAGTGTCTGTTACCTGTCGACGACCTCCCGCGGTCACAGTGGTCACAAACATTCATTTATGCACAGATTTGCTCTTATCAGTCACAACTGGATTGTGATGATTTGTCTTTTGCTTTTACATGGCACCCACCTGGCTGTTCTTAATATAGTAATTATTTTATAGTTTGTGCTGTCAAGGTACAGTGCTGTCAATGCACATGGAATATGACACAGTCTGACAGTAGTTTCGGCACATTTCTACATTTCTACATACAGGACTGACAAACTACAGCTGTTAAGTGTAGCTGAGGAGCCGTGAGTTTCACTGGTGAATACCGTCGGTTCATTTTTGGCAGTTTTTCATAAAAACAGCACAGGTGGAATCCATAGCCACATCTTCACCTTTTCACTATCTGTTTGTGGCTCCTCTGGTCATGTTTTGCCTTGTGGCTTCCACTTCATGCCATAGGCCTAACTATATTTAGTCTGTTCATTCAGACTCATTCATAATTTACCTCCAGTGTGGAAGTCAGTCATGCAATGCTTTGTCTGTAAAACTGTTGAAAACTGCTCTCACTCTATGCTCCGTTCTGAATGAGTCCCTTCAGAAAACAGTCACTGATGGCCCCAGCTGCTGATTTGTTTCCACTGCTGTAGTTGTGATCATTTGTTCATATAGGGATCTGACACATCCACCTTGCATTGTGCTTGGGTAAATCACTGAAGTCTTATAATCACATCACACAAAGTGTTTGCTGCTGAGCGAAGGTGAAATGCAGCTATTTATGCTGTGTCACAGCACAAACCATGCTGTTTCCACATCTCCCTTGTGTAAAATAACAGCTTGTCAGGGTGAGTCTGTGAGAAAACTGTCACCAGAGAAAAGCTACTGTTTCAGTGCAGGTTTTCTAACGGCCTTCTCACACTTGAACGTGAAACCCAGGCTGGAATCACACACAGCAACAAAGAAGAGACCGATTTAAAAGTGGTAGTGTAAGTAACAATGTCATTTCAGATCAGGGACCTGACACACTCCTTCATAGTGGTCATGCTGTGACAACATGTGACACATTGAGGCTGATGCATCTGACTGTATTATGACTGAAGTCTGATGTGATCACAGTTGGATTACTGCCTTTACACAGATGGATGTAGTGCTGCCTTTCCCAGACCAGGACCCAAGTTCACTATTTTATTCATTTATGTTAGTTTTGTGTTTTGGATATTGTTACTTTTCCCATGTGTTCTTTTGTTCATTTTCTTGCTTTGTCCATTTTGTTAATGTTTGCACTTTTTTGTTTCTTTGTTTTTATTTTGTGTTTTGCTTATGTTCTTTCTCTGTCTGCATTATGTTGTGCATTTTCTGTTCCTTTTTTACTTAATATGTCAATGTTGTCTGTTATTCTCTTATTTTAATCATTTTTAACTTTTTTCCTTTTTTGTTAAATTACTGCTCATTTTGTGCATTTTGATTTTATGTTAAAGTCAGCGTATGTCATCATTATTAAACTTATTAGAGGCAGAGGCACTGCGTGTGACCAGGCAAACCAGGTAACTACGTACTTGAGGCCTCAGGCCAATAGGGGGCCCCAGAGGATTGATAAACTTTAAAAACTGCAGTTTAATTGGGTTATTTATAACATAATGGAGAAGAATGCTAGTTGTAGGAGCCCTTTTGCCTAGGGCCCCAAGAACCTAGAATTACCACCGATGAGAGGACATGTGCTGGTTTCTAATGAGTTTTCCTAATGTCAGGAGCCAACATGCATATCTTGTAGGTATTGGAACAAAAAGTTTTATGAACCACTGGTGTAGTGTAACGTCTTGAAAGCTCTAAGCAGAGGTACACTTCAGCAGATGGCAGCATGTCTGTATTTTTACAGACAGGGAGGCAGTCGCTCTGTTTCTTGCATCAGATCAGAATCTTACTCTGTTTTTTTACTGTATATCATTCCTATGCCTTTTCTGTTTTATTTAATGGCTCTTCTATCGAATGTTTTACATTTTCAGCTTTTTAACACTGCAGCTGTGTGTTCATCGCTGTCTGAGGTGACATTAACTCTGTCGGTCTCACTCCTACAAACAATAACATTCAGACATTTACAGTCAGCTGTTGACTGGTTTTAGTCTCGAAAACCAGCTTAGCTTTAAAACACCACACCACCCTCCTTTAACACATTCACAGTAGTTGTTTGTGCTAATTTTTGGAAGCGCACAGTCAGGTGACAAATGAAAGAGAAAACCCCCATGGAAGTGGTTTAATTCAGAGATAAAAATGCCTCCAACCAGAGGACGTGAGAGAAAAATGAACGCTCTGATAAGTCTGGTGATAAAAGGAATCACACGCCACAGCCTTCGTCATCACCAGAGGCCTCCGTTAACTAAGAACTGCCTCCCACACAAAAAAGTTATCTCACTCACAGAAGTTGTGACCTATAAAAATATGATAGATTTTCCCTTTTTTTGAAAATTAATCATTTAATCTCAAAATACTTCATTTTGAGATTGAATTAGGCTGTGCATTGTATGTATTCTATGATTCTGAACTGTTCTATCAGTGAGGACTCATCACATTTCAACTGAGCACAATGGGAGATTTTGGACAGTGTGTTCTCCATCATTCATCATCAAAAACTATGAGAGCGGTGTTCATCCCTCCAGCAGAGTTCACAGACTTGTACAATGAAGACACTTGATGTTGTTTTCTCTTTGATTTGTCTGTGTCTGAGGTGGATCAGACTCCATCTCTGTGATGTCAGCTTTCATTGAGTCTCTGACAGCTTTTCCATCCTTTTAAGGCAGCTATAAATAGCATCTAGTCGGAGGACTGTGGTCTTATCATTCAAATCAGGCACTTAAAAGTCAAATACTTTGATCAGGTGAAATTTTCCTTCAGTCACATTTCCATCACATGTTCCAGTTGACAGTGAATATCTGATGAATGTTGCATCAACGTTGATCAAAAGAGGCACAGCGACAAGCAGCATCTGCCCCCAACCCCCAGGATTTCAGGATCAATACTGTTATATGTTATACTCATGACCCCCACGGGGTCTGAGACCACATGTTCTGCGTGTAAGAAGGATAAAGGCTACACGGCTTTAAAGAGCAATCAATAGCGATTACAGCTAGTGATGCACTTACACATGGCTGTGGAAGGAACAGCTCCTGAATGATCCACAGGGGAAAACGTGTCTTCAGTGGCCATTTAAAACAGGAAGGACCACCCCTCAAATGGATTTGTCCTACAGTATGTTTTCCAGAAATGACTGAAGGGTTCGGTACAACTCGTGTTATTTGTTATTTATTAATGATTTTTTTTTTCGTTCATTTTATGCATTCATTGATTATTTTTGAACATTTTTCTTGACTATTTTGTTCAGTTTTATCCATGTTGACGATTATTTGGTTCTTTTTTGTTTTTATTTGGTTTATATATTTCCTGTGCTGTCATGTAACACTGGCAATTTTTACAATACCATATATGGCTTGGTATTGCTACTGATTTTGTGATTCAGTTAAATTCTGTTTCACCTGGGTTGTTATGGGTACAACAGTATTTTTGCTTATAGAGGTTTAACAAAATAATGCTGTAGTTTATACAAAAAGCCATCTAACTTGCTGCATTATGAAAAATATTAATGTTTACACATTAATGTTTAAGCTTTGACCTGAATTATTTGCATTTTCATCTTTATTGAATTCACTTTTTTATTTTTAATTGAACTTATTTTTTATTCATTTACATTTTTATGTTACTGTTTTCTTGAATCCATTTGTTGGAAATTGTAATTTTGTCCACTGTGTGGAATACTGTGTTCTATTGTCATTTCATTTAGAATAAATGAACAAAGTTGGTTTAATCCTCAAAAACGTACATTTGATATATCTATGATCTGTCACATTTCCAGCATAAAATACATAGTTATATGCAGTACCTTTGTAGATACACATTATAATGACAGTAATCCAAAACAATGTCAGATTATTATCATTTTGTCTTTTATTCTAAATGAGCAAAATTCTGTAATTGTTTATTTTTGGACGTTGCTTGAATTTAAAAATGCATAGTAAAATTAGTTGTTCTATTCCCACATACAGTACATTTAATAATGTACTAATACGCATTTGTTTATCATCTTCACACTATTGAAGGCCGTATTACTGTGGCTAATGACCCCACTGACCCTTATCTCTGTTTGTTTAACCCCACATTGTCGATAAGAGCTCGTTGTAAATACTAGTTACATAACAAGAACAAATCCTGGTTCTGTTACTTATTAAACCAGTTGTACAGCAGCCAATTTAACGACTTGTTTAGAGCACTTGAAGAAAATCAAACAGTATCGTATGGACTTTGGAGCGATGACTGGTTGCTTAATGGAGGATTTTTTTTTTTCTGCAGTGCCGGCCCCAAAGGAGACAACATCTATGAGTGGAGGTCAACCATCCTGGGACCACCAGGCTCTGTGTACGAAGGAGGGGTCTTCTTCCTGGACATTGCCTTCACACCTGACTACCCCTTCAAACCCCCCAAGGTATGTTCCACTACATGCCTGTTTGTGCTAGCTTACACAGTAGACCGTTCAGTTACAGGACATTAGACCAGTAGAGGTGAATTCAGTTTCACACATGATTTACAGATGCTACAATCCCAGTTCTAAAAAAGTTCAGCCAGGTGAAAAATTCAAATTTAATGAATGTTTATCGTGATTGTGCTTGGCTCCTCTTGGGAAATAAATGCACACATTCACACAACATGCTATTTTAAAAAGAGGTTAATCTGAGACAATAAAGTGGAAATCGTAAGAGCAGCATAAAACCTTTGAAAGATCATAAGGTGGCAGTGCAGTCAGGTTAAAGTGTCCATGCAAATGTTATGGTGGGAGGCAACAGCTCGGGTAGAAACCGTTCATTCGTCTCTAGGTTTTTGTTTTGATTGGCCTGAATCCTCTTTATGATGGTGGCAGCTCAAACGTGGGCTGTCCAGGGTGTAAAGTGTTTCTCAGGATACCGTGGGCCCTTTTCTTTGAGTCTGTTGTTGTAAATGATGTCCAGTCTGGGGAGATCAACCTGATGATCCGCTGAGCCGCCTTCAAGATGCATTTGAAGCTGCAGCGATTGGCAGCGGTGCATATCACACAGTGGTGTCATTGGTCCGGATGTACTCAGTGGTACTTCTTTTTTTTGTCATTTTCATCTTGATACTTTATTCTGATTTCATCTTAGGTCTTTTACATTTTCACATTGATTTCATTGTGGATTTTTAACTTGCAGTACTGTGCAAAAGTTTTTGGCTTGGCTTTGTTATTTTAGCAGACTGAACATACACATGCATGAATACACAAGAAATATAGAAACAAACATTTCTATCTCTCCACAGCGAAGTGTTAAGTGTCACCTCCCTGTGAACTTAAAATGTTGTGGTCAGAAAATAGGAGATCTCATTCACCTAAACCAGGTTTCACTGATCTGCACATGTCAGATGGTTCTTATTGTTTGGGTTACTTCTTGCCACAGGAATGGACATCACATGAAAGTTTTACATGTCACAGCTACTTAGTTTAGATTATTATGTGTTTGTACTGTGCATATTTTCTGTATGTTTATGTATAATCCTACAAAAGGTACACCACAGGTATTTGTAAGTACGGCTCCCATAGCAATTTTAGTATCACGTTGATTAATTTTTGTGCGTGTGTGTGGTCAGTATAAATGAAGACAAGACAACAAACCCTAGGTGTAAGACTTTTGCACAGTACTGTATGTCTGTTGCATGTACATGCATGTGTTTTTCACACTGATTTCAGCTCCTTGTCACATCATTTTGGTCTTGTTTTATGTTGCGTGGTTGTCTTTTTTTTGTCTGGCTTTATATTTGATATCTCTGTTGTTTTCTTGTCTTGATGTGAAGACATGCAGTGATGCAACAGAAGACTAACAAATATGTTGAAAGTAATATCATGAACCTATAAAGTAATGAAAACGTAAGAAGAAAGTACAGATATTTGTAGGGTTTAAATGAACAGTGTTAGAAAAATACTCCATTACAGATACCTGAATATTCCACAAATGTACAGTGATTCAGTATTTGTACTTTGGTACTTCCCACTTCTGCTGTGGTTTGTTACTGAGAACAGAAACCTGCCGTAGGTCTTGGCTGCAGACTTATTTTCTGTCAGCAGTTGAATTATATGATTAATTGTCACTAAATGTGTCCTGTAAAGTGTAGTTGGTTACATGATGTACTAGAGTCAAAGAAGTCTGTATTAAAGTACAGTTACCTAATCTATTGTCATGTGTGACAACAGCCCTACTTAAAATAACCTCTAGATTTATGGCTCTTTCACAAAGCAGGTGTGTAGACATGTTGAGATGCAGGTGAACATGAAGAACCTACATGTGTTTTATTGAGTTTGTAGATGGATCAATAATTTAGAGGAAACTTTAGGGGCATGGTGTCCCCTGCTTTACCACTCTGCTCTACTAACAACATTAACACCACTATACAAACAACACTAAGGCACATGAAAACACACCCACCCACCTACACACTTCACAGAAAAGTTCACCAGTGTCTAGAATTTACACACACGAGGGAACAGTCTGCTGTCTCCAGCTGACAGTCTGCTGCCAAAAAGCAGAGGTCAATTTGACTGTGTTTATTTACATTTGTCCAATGATTCACTAACACACATGATGATTACAGTGACAATAAAACCAGCAAATCCCTTGAATACACACCTCATCTTTACAAAAGAATATTTGTAGCTTTGTAAAATAAAAATCTATGAACATGGTAACTTTAACATTTACAACTGAAAAGAATAGAGCGAGAAACACAAGTAGAAAAAAAAATTGCACTCATGACAACATATTTGTTGTTATCTTAAAGAACATGCATGCTGTGTGTATACGCAACCTGGTGAACTCTTGTTATACATGAGCTGGTTGTAAAGGTGACCCTGGTGTGGTTTACTGTCAAAACTTTACCCACTTTTTATTTGCACATGTATGAATTCATCTAAGCATTTTTTTTCTTTCTGACTGAGGTGAAAAATGCTTATTCACAATATTTCCATTGCTCCTTCCTTAAGCAAAACGAATTTTATATATATATATATATATACATATACAGTGGTGCCTCGGATAACAACGATAATCCGTTCCAGCGTCACAGCCTTTATCCAAATCGGTTGTTATCCGAAGCGACTTTTTCCATAGGAATACATGTAAAACCAATTAATCCGTTCTGG